>NW_025559559.1:0-14596 GCF_020424385.1 Procambarus clarkii
ATATCACCTCTTGTTCTGTCTTGTGTTGATGAAATTAATACCCTATTAATGCCACATCTTGTTCTGTCTTGTGTTAATGCCACATCACCCCTTCCACTTCACTCAAATGTAGATATAAAATCGGAGATGCGTAAGTTCTATTCAGTTGTGTATTTGTGAACTAAAGTCTTTGAAAATGTAATAAGTTTTACGAAACGCGCTCGTGTCGCGTCAGACTAGAAATAAAAATGAATTTTGGAGAATTGATTTTTGATTTACCTCCAACAGTGAAAAGAAATGTACGAAAGATTGAGAAAATTCGAGTTTGAATTATTAATCTTACTTTTTTTGGTCATATTTAATAATATATATATATATATATATATATATATATATATATATATATATATATATATATATATATATATATATATATATATATATATATATATAATATATATATATATATATATATATATATATATATATATATATATATATATATATATATATATATATATATATATATATATATATATATTTCATTGAATATGACCGCATATTCTGTATTTATTATTTTCTGGTTTAGGGCTTCTATCCCTCTAACTATTTTCTTAGCATCAGGGCTTAATTGGAATAGGAGTTCTCCAAAACTCATTTTCGTACTTTTAAGGTGAAGAAAAGAAGTGATTTACTATAGAGTGTATTACACTTATTTGTATAATTTGCACGACGTTTCGAACCTCCATGGTTCATTCTCAAGTGAACAGATCTTACAATACTAGTTGATTTTATACCCGCATTAGGTCAGGTGATAATACAATGAAGGTGAAAAAACATGGGGGGATACATAAGGGATAAACATAGGGGCTGCAGAAGGCTTATTGGCCCATACGAGGCATCTCCTATCTAAACACAAAGATTAATCCAGTGTAATTGGCCTGTTATGTTGGACATTGTCTTCTGTGTTGGCATCGATATGTTCTTGTCTTGTCCTTACTCTCATGGTGGGTAGAGTAAATAGTTCCGTGATTTGGGTGTTCATGGTAGGTCGCTCTATTCTTATGTGAATTGCCTCTAGAATTTGTAATCTTCTTGAATCTTGGTTTTGTCTATTATGCAAGTATTCTTGTTCAACATTTCTCTTGTTAGAGTAATGTCATGGGCTTGTCTCATGTGATTCCTAGGGGCACCAGATTGAAGATGGCATGTCAAACGCCTCGTCAGCTTGGTCAACGTCATACCTATGTACTTACATTGAAGGTTACATCCTTCGTGGGGCAAGTGTACATGTATACAACGCTTGACTGCTGTAGAGGGTTCTCCGTCGGCTTCGGGCTGTTTTTGATAAGGAGTTCGGAAGTCTTCTTGGTTTTGTAGAATATTATCAGGTTTATGTTTGGTTAGGAGTAGTGCTTTTTACTCCTTTACGGATTATTTCTTTCATTATTCTTTCCTCTTTTATATGTTCACTGTGCATGGTTGATTTGTAATATAATTTTATTGGGGGTGTTGTGGTTTCTGTTCTAGGTTCTGAATTATACCAACGGTCCAAGTGTCTTCTTATAGCAGCGTTTATTTCCGCGTTGCTATATCCGTTGTTCACCAATACCTGAGTTACTCTTTCAAACTCTCTACTCACGTTGCTCCATTCAGAGCAGTGGGTAAGCGCTCGACGAATATAAGCATTGAGAACACTGGCTTTGTATTTTTTGGGGCACTCACTTCTACCGTTCAGGCCTGATTTGCCTAATAAGTCAAGGTTTCCTGAATTAATATATTTCTCAATTTTTTTTCTTATGAAATGATAAAGCTACCCATTTCATTACGCATGAGGTCAATTTTTTTATTGGAGTTAAAATTAACGTAGATATATGACCGAACCTAACCAACCCTACCTAACCTAACCTAACCTATCTTTATAGATTAGATTAGGTTAGGTAGCCGAAAAAGTTAGGTTTGGTTAGGTTAGGTAGGTTAGGTAGTAGAAATATAAATAACTCATGAAAACATGGCTTATTAGGCAAATCGGGCCTTGCATAGTAGGCTGAGAAGTGCGTTCTGGCTACTAGGTACGACATATATATATATATATATATATATATATATATATATATATATATATATATATATATATATATATGTCGTACCTAGTAGCCAGAACTCACTTCTCAGCCTACTATTCAAGGCCCGATTTGCCTAATAAGCCAAGTTTTCCTGAATTAATATATTTACTATAATTTTTTTCTTATGAAATGATAAAGCAACCCTTTTCTCTATGTATGAGGTCAATTTTTTTTTATTGGAGTTAAAATTAACGTAGATATATGACCGAACCTAACCAACCCTACCTAACCTAACCTAACCTATATTTATAGGTAAGGTTAGGTTAGGTAGCCAAAAAAGCTAGGATAGGTTAGGTTAGGTAGGTTAGGTAGACGAAAAAACATTAATTCATGAAAACTTGGCTTATTAGGCAAATCGGGCCTTGAATAGTAGGCTGAGAAGTGCGTTCTGGCTATTAGGTACGACATATATATATATATATATATATATATATATATATATATTATATATATATATATATATATATATATATATATATATATATATATAGTCGTACCTAGTAGCCAGAACTCACTTTTTGGCCTACTATTCAAGGCCCGATTTGCCTAATAAGCCAAGTTTTCCTGAATTAATATATTTTCTCTAATTTTTTTCTTATGAAATGATAAAGCTACCCATTTCATTATGTATGAAGTCAATTTTTTTATTGGAGTTAAAATTAACGTAGATATATGACCGAACCTAACCAACCCTACCTAACCTAACCTAACCTATCTTTATAGGTTAGGTTTGGTTAGGTAGCCGAAAAAGTTAGGTTAGGTTAGGTTAGGTAGGTTAGGTAGTCGAAAAACAATTAATTCATGAAAACTTGGCTTATTAGGCAAATCGGGCCTTGAATATTAGGCTGAGAAGTGAGTTCTGGCTACTAGGTACGACATATATATATATATATATTTATATATATATATATATATATATATATATATATATATATATATATATATATATATATATTTATATTTATATATGGGAAGGGAGTACCACCTCTAGCTGGAAGAAGGGGGACCCATAGCCTCGGAGGAAACCACGCATAACGCATTAGAGGGAATGTTTAGATCCCCTCCAATACAGTTTCTGTGTGCTTTTCTCCTACCACCCCCTTCCTTGAATATTTTTTGTGCTTTATTATGCATTTGATGGTTACAAGATATACATGGGTTGATACAAAATATATATATATTTTGTATATATATATATATATATATAATATTATATATATATTATATATATATATATATATTTTTATATAAAATTAATATATATATAATATATTATATATATATATATATATATATATATATATATATATATATATATATATATATATATATGTGTATGTCGTACCTAATAGCCAGAACGCACTTCTCAGCCTACTATTCAAGGCCCGATTTGCCTAATAAGCCAAGTTTTCATGAATTAATGTTTTTTCGTCTACCTAACCTACCTAACCTAACCTAACCTAGCTTTTTTTGGCTACCTAACCTAACCTTACCTATAAATATAGGTTAGGTTAGGTTAGGTAGGGTTGGTTAGGTTCGGTCATATATCTACGTTAATTTTTAATACAATAAAAAAAATTGACGTCATAAATAATGAAACGGGTAGCTTTATCATTTCATAAGAAAAAAATTAGAGAAAATATATTAATTCAGGAAAACTTGGCTTATTAGGCAAATCGGGCCTTGCATAGTAGGCCAAAAAGTGCGTTCTGGCTACTAGGTACGACATATATATATATATATATATATTTATATATGTCGTACCTAGTAGCCAGAACTCACTTTTCAGCCTACTATGCAAGGCCCGATTTGCCTAATAAGCCAAGTTTTCATGAATTAATTGTTTTTCGACTACCTAACCTACCTAACCTAACCTAACCTACCTTTTTCGGCTACCTAACCTAACCTAACCTATAAAGATAGGTTAGGTTAGGTTAGGTAGGGTTGGTTAGGTTCGGTCATATAGCTACGTTAATTTTAACTCAAATAAAAAAAAATGACCTCATACATAATGAAATGGGTAGCTTTATCATTTCATAAGAAAATAATTAGAGAAAATATATTAATTCATGAAAACTTGGCTTATTAGGCAAATCGGGCCTTGATTAGTAGGCTGAGAAGTGAGTTCTGGCTATTAGGTACGACATATATATATATATATATATATATATATATATATGTCGTACCTAGTAGCCAGCACTCACTTCTCAGCCTACTATGCAAGGCCCGATTTGCCTAATAAGCCAAGTTTTCATGAATTAATATATTTTCTCTAATTATTTTCTTATGAAATGATAAAGCTACCCATTTCATTATGTATGAGGTCATTTTTTTTTATTTGAGTTAAAATTAACGTAGCTATCTGACCGAACCTAACCAACCCTACCTAACCTAACCTAACCTATCTTTATAGGTTAGGTTAGGTTAGGTAGCCGAAAAAGGTAGGTTAGGTTAGGTTAGGTAGGTTAGGTAGTCGAAAAACAATTAATTCATGAAAACTTGGCTTATTAGGCAAATCGGGCCTTGCATAGTAGGCTGAAAAGTGAGTTCTGGCTACTAGGTACGACATATATAATATATATATATATATATATATGTCGTACCTAGTAGCCAGAACGCACTTTTTGGCCTACTATGCAAGGCCCGATTTGCCTAATAAGCCAAGTTTTCCTGAATTAATATATTTTCTCTAATTTTTTTCTTATGAAATGATAAAGCTACCCGTTTCATTATTTATGACGTCAATTTTTTTTTATTGTATTAAAAATTAACGTAGATATATGACCGAACCTAACCAACCCTACCTAACCTAACCTAACCTATCTTTACGGGTTAGGTTAGGTTAGGTAGCCGAAAAAGTTAGGTTAGGTTAGGTTAGGTAGGTTAGGTAGTCGAAAAACAATTAATTCATGAAATCTTGGCTTATTAGGCAAATTGGGCCTTGCATAGTAGGCTGAGAAGTGCGTTCTGGCTACTAGGTACGACATATATATATATATATATATATATATATATATATATATATATATATATATATATATATGTCGTACCTAATAGCAAGAACGCACTTCTCAGCCTACAATGCAAGGCCCGATTTGCCTAAAAAGTCAAGTTTTCATTAATTAATATATTTTCTCAAATTTTTTCTTATGAAATGATAAACTTAACCATTTCATTATGTATGAGGTCAATTTTTTTTTATTCGAGTTAAAATTAACGAAGATATATGACTGAACCTAACCAACCCTACCTAACCTAACCTAACCTATCTTTATAGGTTAGGTTAGATTAGGTAGCCGAAAAAAGTTAGGTTAGGTTAGGTTAGGTAGGTTAGGTAGTCGAAAAAACATAAATTCACGAAAACTTGGCTTATTAGGCAAATCGGACCTTGCATAGTAGGATGAGAAGTGCGTTCTGGCTACTAGGTACGACATATATATATATATATATATATATATATATATATATATATATATATATATATATATATATATGTCGTACCTAGTAGCCAGAACGCACTTTTCAGCCTACTATGCAAGGCCCGATTTGCATAATAAGCCAAGTTTTCCTGAATTAATATATTTTCACAATTTTTTTTCTTGTGAAATGATAAAGCTACTCATTTCATTGTGTATGAGATCAATTTGTTTTTATTTGAGATAAAATTAACGTAGATATATGACCGAACCTAACCAACCCTACCTAACCTAACCTAACCTATCTCTATAGGCTAGGTTAGGTTAGGTAGCCGAAAAAGTTAGGTTAGGTTAGGTTAGGTAGGTTAGTTAGTCGAAAAAAGATTAATTCATGAAAACTTGGCTTATTAGGCAAATCGGGCATTGCATAGTAGGATGAAAAGTGCGTTCTGGCTACTAGGTACGACATATATATATATATATATATATATATATATATATATATATATATATATATATATATGTCGTACCTAGTAGCCAGAACACACTTCTCAGCCTACTATGCAAAGCCCGATTTGCCTAATAAGCCAAGTTTTCATGAATTAATTGTTTTTCGACTACCTAACCTAACTTTTTCGGCTACCTAACCTAACCTAACCTATAAAGATAAGTTAGGTTAGGTTAGGTAGGGTTGGTTAGGTTCGGTCATATATCTACGTTAATTTTAACTGCAATAAAAAAAATTGACCTCATACATAATGAAATGGGTAGCTTTATCATTTCATAAGAAAAAAATTAGAGAAAATATATTAATTCAGGAAAACTTGGCTTATTAGGCAAATCGGGCCTTGCATAGTAGGCCAAGAAGTGCGTTCTGGCTACTAGGTACAACATATATATATATATATAAATATATATACGACATATATATATATATATATATATAAATATATATATATATATATATATATATATATATATATATATATATATATATATATATATATATATATATATATATATGTCGTACCTAATAGCCAGAACGCACTTCTCAGCCTACTATGCAAGGCCCGATTTGCCTATTAAGCCAAGTTTTCATGAATTAATTGTTTTTCGACTACCTAACCTACCTAACCTAACCTAACCTAACTTTTTCGGCTACCTAACCTAACCTAACCTATAAAGATAGGTTAGGTTAGGTTAGGTAGGGTTGGTTAGGTTCGGTCATATATCTACGTTAATTTTAACTCCAATAAAAAAAATTGACCTCATGCGTAATGAAATGGGTAGCTTTATCATTTCATAAGAAAAAAATTAGAGAAAATATATTAGATCAGGAAAACTTGGCTTATTAGGCAAATCGGGCCTTGCATAGTAGGCTGACAAGTGCGTTCTGGCTACTAGGTACGACATATATATATATATATATATATATATATATATATATATATATATATATATATATATATATATATATATATATATATATATATATATATATATATATGTCGTACCTAATAGCCAGAATGCACTTCTCAGCCTACTATTCAAGGCCCGATTTGCCTAATAAGCCAAGTTTTCATGAATTAATGTTTTTTCGTCTACCTAACCTACCTAACCTAACCTAACCTAGCTTTTTTGGCTACCTAACCTAACCTTACCTATATATATAGGTTAGGTTAGGTTAGGTAGGGTTGGTTAGGTTCGGTCATATATCTACGTTAATTTTAACTCCAATAAAAAAAAATTGACCTCATACATAGAGAAAAGGGCTGCTTTATCATTTCATAAGAAAAAAATTATAGTAAATATATTAATTCAGGAAAACTTGGCTTATTAGGCAAATCGGGCCTTGAATAGTAGGCTGAGAAGTGAGTTCTGGCTATTAGGTACGACATATATATATATATATATATATATATATATATATATATATATATATATATATATATATATATATATATATATATATGTCGTACCTAGTAGCCAGAACGCACTTCTCAGCCTACTATGCAAGGCCTAATTTGCCTAATAAGCCAAGTTTTCATGAAATAATTTTTTTCGACTACCTAACCTACCTCACCTAACCAAACCTAACTTTTTCGGCTACCTAACCTAACCTAACCTAACCTATAAAGAAAACTTAGGTTAGGTTAGGTAGGGTTGGTTAGGTTCGGTCATATATCTACGTTAATTTTAACTCCAATAAAAATAATTGACCTCATACATAAAGAAATGGGTAGCTTTATCATTCCATAAGAAAAAAAAAAGAGAAAATATATTAATTCAGGAAAACTTGGCTTATTAGGCAAATTGTGCCTTGCATAGTAGGCCGAATACGACGTTCTGGCTACTAGGTACAATATATATATATATATATATATATATATATATATATATATATATATATATATATATATATATATATATATATATATATATGCGAACAAGCCTGAATGGTCCCCAGGACAATATGCAACTGAAAACAATATGCAACAATATATATATATATATATATATATATATATATATATATATATATATATATATATATATATATATATATATATATATGTCGTACCTAGTAGCCAGAACGCACTTCTCAGCCTACTATGCAAGGCCCGATTTGCCTAATAAGCCAAGTTTTCCTGAATGAATATATTTTCTCTATTTTTTTTCTTATGAAATGATAAAGCTACCCATTTCATTATGTATAAGGTCAATTTTTTTTTATTGGAGTTAAAATTAACGTAGATATATGACCGAACCTAACCAACCCTACCTAACCAAACCTAACTTATCTTTATAGGTTAGGTTAGGTTTGAAAGCCGAAAAAGTTTGGTTAGGTTAGGTTAGTTAGGTTAGGTAGTCGAAAAACAATTAATTCATGAAAACTTGGCTTATTAGGCAAATCGGGCCTTGCATAGTAGGCCGAGAAGTGCGTTCTGGCTACTAGGTACGACATATATATATATATATATATATATATATATATATATATATATATATATATATATATATATATATATATATATATATATATATATATATATATATATATATATATTTGATGGTTACAAGATATACATGGGTTGATACAAAAATAATAATGCAAAAAGGTGCTTAAAGGTTATGGATCTCTTGAAAATATATATATCTCTTTAATATATATATATATATATATATATATATATATATATATATATATATATATATATATATATATATATATATATATATATATATATATATATATATATATATATATATATATCTTTCCTGTAGACATATATATTATTAAATATGACCGAAAAAGTAAGATTAATAATTTTAACACGAATTTCCTCAATATTTCTTATGGTTCTTTTCAATGTCGATGGTAATTGAAAAATCAGTTCTCCAAAATTCATTTTTATTTCTAGTTTGAAGCAACACTTTAACGCGTTTCGTATAACTTATTACATTTTCATAGACTCTAGTTTACACACACACACAACTATAACCTGCAAACACTAAAACAGATTTCTTACTATGCTATAATTCAAACGGCTTTTCATTTTATATACCTGCATATGGGTGAGGTGATATGTTACAACAGTTTTGGATGAGGTGAAAACAAATTTTCAACACAAGCTAGAACACGGAATATTGGGTAATATTGGGTAAAGTTAAAGGGGAAGAATGGAAATAAATGCAAAGGGCCTATTGTCCCATATTTCTTGATGCTTCTATATTGGTGCGGAGTCTTGAAGTGGGTAGAATATAGTTGTGCATTAATTGGCTGTTGATTGTTAGTGCTGACTTCTTAAAGTGTAGTGCCTCGCAGATATCAAGCTGCCTGCTATCGCTGTATCTATCGATGATTTCCGTGTTTTTTGTTAAGACTTCTCAGGTGATGGTCTGGTTGTGGGAAGAGATTATATGTTCCTTAATGGAGCCCTGTTGCTTATGCATCGTTAATCGCCTGGAAAGTGATGTTGTTGTCTTGCCTATTTACTGATGTTCTTTGAGGCTTACAGTCCCCAAGTGGGCATTTGAAGGCATAGACGACGTTGGTCTCTTTCAAAGCGTTCTGCTTTGTGTCTGGAGAGTTTCTCATGAGTAGATTGGCCGTTTTCTTGGTTTTATAGTAAATCGTCATTTGTATCTTCTGATTTTTGTCTGTAGGGATAACGTTTCTATTAACAATATCTTTCAGGACCCTTTCCTCCGTTTTATGAGCTGTGGAAAAGAAGTGCCTGTAAAATAGCCTAATAGGGGGTACAGGTGTTGTGTTAGTTGTCTCTTCAGAGGTTGCATGGCGTTTCACCTTCCTTCTTATGATGTCTTCAACGAAACCATTGGAGAAGCCGTTGTTGACTAGGACCTGCCTTACCCTACAGAGGACTTCATCGACTTGCTTCCATCCTGAGCTGTGGCTGAGAGCACGGTCGACATAAGCGTTAATAACACTCCTCTTGTACCTGTCTGGGCAGTCACTGTTGGCATTGAAGCACATTCATATGTTTGTTTCCTTAGCGTAGACTGCAGTGTGGAAACCTCCGCTCCTCTCCATGACTGTTACATCTAGAAAGGGCAGCTTCCCATCCTTCTCCATCTCGTAAGTGAAACGCAACACAGAATTCCACTCAAATGCCTCCTTTAGCTCCTGCAGATGTCAGTCATCAGGTACCTGTGTAAAGATGTCGTCAACATACCTGCAGTATATGGCCGGTTTCAAGTTCATGTCGACTAAGACCTATTGTTCGATGGTTCCCATGTAGAAGTTCGCAAACAGGACACCTAGGGGAGAACCCATGGCGACCCCATCTAATTGCTTATACATGTGCCCATCCAGGCTCAAGAAGGGCGCCTCTTTAGTACAAGCTTGGAGGAGTTTCCTTAGAATGTTTTCTGGAATGTCAAGAGGAGAACAGGCCGGATCACGATACACTCTGTCGGCTATCATCCCGATTGTCTCGTCCACAGGTACGTTGGTAAACAGTGATTCTACGTCCAACGAGGCTCTTATCCCTGTGGCCCGTGTTCGCCGCAGTAAGTCAACAAATTCCTTTGGAGACTTCAGGCTGAAGGCACAAGGGACATAAGGAGTCAGCAAGCCGTTGAGTCGCTTCACCAGTCTGTACATAGGTGTGGGTATCTGGCTTAACTTACCAATATTGGCGACTTGTCACCTCTCCTGACGACTATATCCTTGTTTTCACGAAGGCTCTTAGCTGCCGCTTTGAGCTCGGGGGACAGTACGGTGCTTCTGTAGTTACGTCGATTCTTTCCTCCTTCTGCGATAAGTTCTGCTTGTAAGGTGTCCTTGGAGGTGACCTTCTTTTGTGTCTCGAGGTCGAATATGTCGTCCAACAAGATTTCCAACTCCAATTTCCGGGCCATCTCACTTGGTCTGGACATAACGTGACAGTTTGTACCCAGATTTAGGAGAGTGACTTGGTCCTCAGTGAGGTTGATTCCTGCAAGGTTCAGGAAGCCGTCTCTCGGTCGTGGAATTGCCATAGGTCCTCCATATAATGTTGTTAATTTCTTGATTATCCTGGTTTCGGTGCTGAGGTGATGTCGATCTGTGAGGATGTCGAGGTGATGCTCGATGCGAGTATATAGACTTTCGTCGATGTTGCTGTTTCTCCAACGTCGATGTTGCTGTTTCTCTGGAGAAACAGCAACATCGAAGAAAGTCTCCGTACTCGCATCGAGCAACACCTCGACATCCTCACAGATCGACATCACCTCAGCACCGAAACCAGGATAATCAAGAAACTAACAACATTATATACATATATATATATATATGTCGTACCTAGTAGCCAGAATGCACTTTTTGGCCTACTATGCAAGGCCCGATTTGCCTAATAAGCCAAGTTTTTCTGAATTAATATATTTTCTCTAATGTTTTTCTTATGAAATGATAAAGCTACCAATTTCATTACATATGAGGTAAATGTTTTTTTATTGGAGTTAAAATTAACGTAGATATATGACCGAACCTAACCAACCCTACCTAACCTAACCTAACCTATCTTTATAGGTTAGGTTAGGTTAGGTAGCCGAAAAAGTTAGGTTAGGTTAGGTTAGGTAGGTTAGGTAGTCGAAAAACAATTAATTCATGAAAACTTGGCTTATTAGGCAAATCGGGCCTTGCATAGTAGGCTGAGAAGTGCGTTCTGGCTACTAGGTACGACATATATATATATATATATATATATATATATATATATATATATATATATGTCGTACCTAGTAGCCAGAATGCACTTCTCAGCCTACTATGCAAGGCCCGATTTGCCTAATAAGCCAAGTTTTCCTGAATTAATATATTTTCTCTAATTTTTTTCTTATGGAATGATAAAGCTACCCATTTTATTATGTATGAGGTCAATTTTTTTCATTGGAGTTAAAATTAACGTAGATATATGACCGAACCTAAACAACCCTACCTAACCTAACCTAACCTATCTTTATAGATATGGTTATGTTAGGTAGCCGAAAAAGTTAGGTTAGGTTAGGTTAGGTAGGTTAGGTAGTCGAAAAAACATTAATTCATGAAAACTTGGCTTATTAAGCAAATCGGGCCTTGCATAGTAGGCTGAGAAGTGCGTTCTGGCTACTAGGTACGACATATATATATATATATATATATATATATATATATATATATATATATATATATATATATATATATATATGTCGTACCTAGTAGCCAGAACTCACTTTTCAGCCTACTATTCAAGGCCCGATTTGCCTAATAAGCCAAGTTTTCCTGAATTAATATATTTACTATAATTTTTTTCTTATGAAATGATAAAGCAACCCTTTTCTCTATGTATGAGGTCAATTTTTTTTATTGGAGTTAAAATTAACGTAGATATATGACCGAACCTAACCAACCCTACCTAACCTAACCTATCCTATATTTATAGGTAAGGATAGGTTAGGTAGCCAAAAAAAGCTAGGTTAGGTTAGGTTAGGTAGGTTTGGTAGACGAAAAAACATTAATTCATGAAAACTTGGCTTATTAGGCAAATCGGGCCTTGAATAGTAGGCTGAGAAGTGCGTTCTGGCTATTAGGTACGACATATATATATATATATATATATATATATATATATATATATATATATGTCGTACCTTGTAGCCAGAACGCACTCCTCGGCCTACTATGCAAGGCCCGATTTGCCTAATAAGCCAAGTTTTCCTGAATTAATATATTTTCTCTATTTTTTTTTCTTATGAAATGATAAAGCTATCCATTTCATTATGTATGAGGTCAATTGTTTTTTATTGGAGTTAAAATTAACATAGATATGTGACCGAACCTAACCAACCATACCTAACCTAACCTATCTTTATAGGTTGGGTTAGGTTAGATAGCTGAAAAAGTTAGGTTAGGTTTAGGTTAGGTAGGTTAGGTACTCGAAAAAAACATTAATTTATGAAAACTTGGCTTATTAGGCAAATCGGGCCTTGCATAGTAGGCTGAGAAGTGCGTTCTGGCTACTAGGTACGATATATATATATATATATATATATATGTATATATATATATATATATATATATATATATATATATATATATATATATATATATATATATATATATATATATATATATATATATATATATATATGTCGTACCTAGTAGCCAGAACGCACTTCTCAGCCTACTATACATGGCCCGATTTGCCTAATAAGCCAAGTTTTCATGAATTAATTGTTTTTCGACTTCCTAACCTACCTAACCTAACCTAACCTGACGTTTTCGGCTACCTAACCTAACCTAACCTATACAGATCGGTTAGGTTAGGTTAGGTAGGGTTGGTTAGGTTCGGTCATATATCTACGGTAATTTTAACTCCAATAAACACAAATTGACCTCATACATAATGAAATGGGTAGCTTTATCATTTCATAAGAAAAAAATTAGAGAAAATATATTAATTCAAGAAAACTTGGCTTATTAGGCAAATCGGGCCTTGCATTGTAGGCTGAGAAGTGCGTTCTGGCTACTAGGTACGACATATATATATATGTCGTACCTAGTAGCCAGAACGCACTTCTCAGCCTACTATGCAAGGCCCGATTTTCCTAATAAGCCAAGTTTTCCTGAATTAATATATTTTCTCTATTTTTTTTCTTATGAAATGATAAAGCTACCCATTTCATTATGTATGAGGTCAATTTTTTTTATTGGAGTTAAAATTAAGGTAGATATATGACCGAACCTAACGAACCCTACCTAACCTAACCTAACCTATCTTTATAGGTTAGGTTAGGTTAGGTAGCCGAAAAAGTTAGGTTAGGTTAGGTTAGGTAGTCGAAAAACAATTAATTCATGAAAACTTGGCTTATTAGGCAAATCGGGCCTTGCATAGTAGTCTGAGAAGTGCGTTCTGGCTACTAGGTACGACATATATATATATATATATATATATATATATATATATATATATATATATATATATATATATATATATATATATATGTCGCCCATATATATATATATATATATATGTGGGCCTTGCATATTAGGCTGAGAATGCGTTCTGGCTACTAGGTACGACATATATATATATATATATATATATATATATATATATATATATATATATATATATAAATGTCGTACCTAATAGCCAGAACGCACTTCTCAGCCTACTATTCAAGGCCCGATTTGCTTAATAAGCCAAGTTTTCATGAATTAATGTTTTTTCGTCTACCTAACCTACCTAACCTAACCTAACCTAGCTTTTTTGGCTACCTAACCTAACCTTACCTATAAATATAGGTTAGGTTAGGTTAGGTAGGGTTGGTTAGGTTCGGTCATATATCTACGTTAATTTTAACTCCAATAATAAAAAATTGACCTCATACATAGAGAAAAGGGTAGCTTTATCATTTCATAAGAAAAAATTATAGTAAATATATTAATTCAGGAAAACTTGGCTTATTAGGCAAATCGGGCCTTGAATAGTAGGCTGAGAAGTGAGTTCTGGCTACTAGGTACGACATAAATATAAATATATATATATATATATATATATATATATATATATATATATATATATATAT
>NW_025559560.1:0-112481 GCF_020424385.1 Procambarus clarkii
CACTACCTTTCTTTGCGTTGATTGCTGTAATTGTTTTGTTTACTTTCCGCTTAAGGTCTTCTACGGGGTTCCTCGTGATTCGTTGAAATTTGGAGTCGTCACTTAGGATGTCGCTAATTTTTTTTATGTATTCATGGGTAGGAATCAATACATATTCTGCTGTTTTGTCGGCTTTTCTTATTGTTACGTCTTTCAGATTTTTTAGTTGTTTCGCTGCTTCTTTGAGTCGTGGGGTTAAGATTGTAGATGAATATGTTCCTCGTTTTTTCCCTGCTTCTGCAAGTAGTTCAGCTTGAAGTGTGTCAGTGGTGATGACTTTTTTGTTGTCTTCTAGCTTATGGATATCGTCCAGAAGCATTTCGATTTCCAGGCGTTTTTGATGCATCTTTGGTTTAGATAAGAATTGACAATTTAGACCAAGATTTAAGAGGTCTCGTTGGTCCTGGGTAAGATCATAAGAAGTCAGGTTAAAGTAGCCATCTTTAGGACGAGGGATTTTTAGCTGTCCACCGTTTAGGGATGTTAACTTACGGAGTGTCTTTGTTTCTACAAGAGTTTTATGTTGTTGTTTCAGGTTAAATAGTTCAATGTTGATGGTTTGCTTGAGTTGGATAGGGATGTCGTACTGGGTCCATTTGTTTAACAGATGCTCCGCCTGCTCTATAAAGGTTTGGAGGGCTTCCTTCTTCTTGTTTAGTTGATGCCGAATGAGCTCTTGCCTATACCTATAGGTAAACTCTGTATTGCGGACTGCTGGGTCATGTGGGTTTATATTGGTGTATACTGGCAGCAGGTTTTCTTTCAAACATGTTTCATTGAATATGACCGCATATTCTGTATTTATTATTTTCTGGTTTAGGGCTTCTATCCCTCTAACTATTTTCTTAGCATCAGGGCTTAATTGAAATAGGAGTTCTCCAAAACTCATTTTCGTACTTTTAAGGTGAAGAAAAGAAGTGATTTACTATAGAGTGTATTACACTTATTTGTATAATTTATAATTTGTATAATTATGTATCCCCCCATGTTTTCACCTTCATTGTATTATCACCTGACCTAATGCGGGTATAAAATCAACTAGTATTGTAAGATCTGTTCACTTGAGAATGAACCATGGAGGTTCGAAACGTCGTGCAAATTATACAAATAAGTGTAATACACTCTATAGTAAATCACTTCTTTTCTTCACCTTAAAAGTACGAAAATGAGTTTTGGAGAACTCCTATTTCAATTAAGCCCTGATGCTAAGAAAATAGTTAGAGGGATAGAAGCCCTAAACCAGAAAATAATAAATACAGAATATGCGGTCATATTCAATGAAACATGTTTGAAAGAAAACCTGCTGCCAGTATACACCAATATATATATATATATATATATATATATATATATATATATATATATATATATATATATATATATATATATATATATATATATATATATATATATATATATATATATATATATATATATATATATATATATATATATATATATATATATATATATTATTAAATATGACCGAAAAAGTAAGATTAATGATTCTAACACGAATTTTCTCAATCTTTCGTACGTTTCTTTTCACTGTTGGAGGTAATTCAAAAATCAATTCTCCAAAATTCATTTTTATTTCTAGTCTGACGCGACACTTGAGCGCGTTTCGTAAAACTTATTACATTTTCAAAGACTTTAGTTTACAAATACACAACTGAATAGAACTTACGCATCTCCGATTTTGTTTATATCTACTTTTGAGTTAGGTGGATGGGGTGAGGTGGCATTAATAGGGTATTAATTTCATCAACACAAGACAGAACAAGAGGTGGCATTAATAGGGTATTAATTTCATCAGCACAAGACAGAACACGAAACATTGGGTTTTGAAATGGAAGTGATTGTAGAAAGCCTATTGGTCCATATTTCTTGATGCTTCTATATTGGAGCGGAGTCTTGAGGTGGGTAGAATATAGTTGATCATTAATTGGCTGTTGATTGCTGGTGTTGACTTCTTAATGTGTAGTGCCTCGCAAACGTCAAGCCGCCTGCTATCGCTGTATCTATCGATGATTTCTGTGTTGTTTACTAGGATTTCTCTGGCGATGGTTTGGTTGTGGGAAGAGATTATATGTTCCTTAATGGAGCCCTGTTGTTTATGCATCGTTAAACGCCTAGAAAGAGATGTTGTTGTCTTGCCTATATACTGGGTTCTTTGGAGCTTACATCCCCAAGTGGGCATTTGAAGGCATAGACGACGTTGGTCTCTTTTAAAGCGTTCTGCTTTGTGTCTGGAGAGTTTCTCATGAGTAGGCTGGCCGTTTTTCTGGTTTTATAGTAAATCGTCAGTTGTATCCTCTGATTTTTGTCTGTAGGGATAACGTTTCTATAAACAATATCTTTCAGGACCCTTTCCTCTGTTTTATGAGCTGTGGAAAAGAAGTTCCTGTAAAATAGTCTAATAGGGGGTATAGGTGTTGTGTTAGTTGTCTCTTCAGAGGTTGCATGGCGTTTCACTTTCCTTCTTATGATGTCTTCGACGAAACAATTGGAGAAGCCGTTGTTGACTAGGACTTCCTTACCCTACAGAGTTCTTCGTCGACTTGCTTCCATTCTGAGCTGTGGCTTAGAGCACGGTCGACATATGCGTTAACAACACTCCTCTTGTACCTGTCTGGGCAGTCGCTGTTGGCATTTAGGCACATTCCTATGTTCGTTTCCTTAGTGTAGACTGCAGTGTGGAAACCTCCGCTCTTTTCCATGACTGTTACATCTAGAAAGGGCAGCTTCCCATCCTTTTCCATCTCGTAAGTGAAACGCAGCACGGAACTCTGCTCAAATGCCTCCTTCAGCTCCTGCAGATGTCTGACATCAGGTACCTGTGTAAAAATGTCGTCAACATACCTGCAGTATATGGCCGGTTTCAAGTTCATGTCGACTAAGACTTATGCCACCTCACCCCACCCACCTAACTCAAAAGTAGATATAAACAAAATCGGAGATGCGTAAGTTCTATTTAGTTGTGTATATGTAAACTAAAGTTAGGTTAGGTCAGATTAGGTAGGTTAGGTAGTCGAAAAACAATTATTTCATGAAAACTTGGCTTATTAGGCAAATCGGGCCTTGCATAGTAGGCTGAGAAGTGCGTTCTGGCTACTAGGTACGACATATATATATATATATATATATATATATATATATATATATATATATATATATATATATATATATATATATATATATATATATATATATATATATATATATTGTGACTAAAATCTCTTTCAAGAGAGATTTAGCCTGCTCCTTCCTACATCGCGTTACTTCTATACTTCTGCAACATCATGATACCACATTCAAGAATAGTATGTAAGTGGAATAACAGACATCTCTACAGGGGGTACACTACACTACTCTCACTCTCCTCACCCCTCTCCTTCATTGTCGGCGCACCAACTCGTCGATCACCAAACGACCACTACAAACCAACACTGTGCCCATTAGTGAATCAGCGACTTCATGCGACTCCAGCGCCATCAGCATCGTCTATATATAGTCTCGCATGAGCAGTTGGCCTCAGAATATTCTTGTGCTCTCGAGCTGACGCTCGAGAGCACATACGTCCTGTATAAGCATACGTCCTGTATATTAGTAGAGGTTTTAGCCAGCCCACTATTCTCAGTACCTTTAACTAATTTTTGTCTTGCTTATTTTCCAAATCAAATCAAATCATCTCAAGATATTGTAGAGTAACGTAATCATTATTTTATTTTATATTGTGTTTATATTTTTGTATATATTTGTCTTTGTATATATTTTTGATCTGCACTCTACATAGCCAAGGGATTATCTTTATTTTGTTTATATTTGTTTAAAGTAAATTAAAGTTCATTATTTATAAGATTTGTTTTGCGTGTTTTTCCCTTTCACTTTACCACAGGAGACAACCGTCAAGCAGTCAACATTTTGTTTCTTTTTTTTTTTAATGTGATTGGCATTTACACCAGCCATAGAGAAGACTGCCTTAACACTTACATTTCTCATCACATTAATGGGGGCCCGTCCGGGAGTTGTCTTCACAATAAGGTTTGTCTTGGAAGAACTACTCAGGTACTGATACTAGACCAATCATTTCAATTTGTGGTAAGTGTACTTGGCTTTGTTACACGTTGCCTTTTCAATAATTTCATAACTTTCAATAATTTTTATGGTGCTGTGTATTTTGTGCTTTCTGAGTGTAACATTTTATGAGTGTTGGATGACTGTGGATTACGTGGTGTCTGGTGGCCAGTCACTCTCATAATTGGTTATTCATCCCTCGGTGTTATTACTCGCGTATACCACCTTATTCTCGTCCCTAGAATATTTCTCATTTACGGCAGAGCACCCCTTTGGTACCCTAGTACTTTGGTTTGTCTTCGGGACACGTACCCTATCTTCTGTAATCCGACCGAAGGAGGATGCAGAGGGCCATAGTTCCTCTCACACGGACTACGCTGTTTAGTTGGGACCTCAACAGCAGTTCTCGTCACCAGTTGACACTCGCACCCCTACGCGTCGGTCAGAGATTATGATACTTACACAGGTAGGGAATTGGCATTCTTTTCCAGAGCACAAAGAACACTAATTCTGTAAGTGTCATCTAGTTAAGTAGGAAACCCCTTGCTTCTGTCCTATAGAGACCCGGCAAGGTATCCCTACGTTTTGGACTACCTCTCACTTTTGAAACTATCAAAGTTTCATTTATTTTAGTAGGATTTTCTTGCCCTTATTCTCGTATATAGAGAACCGGGTACAAGATTTCTCTGCATTTTGATTATTTAATCACTTAACATCTAATATTAACGTTAATTGTTTTCACATTAACGATTGAATTCCCACAGGATAGTCACCAGTTGCCACGTCATCCTGTTACTGACACTTATAATACCACAGGTATATTCTCTGTACATCTGATATCTCAAAATGTTTCGTCTCCCAGCATTTCGTAGTGATCCAGCAAATGAAGTAGGGAATTTAATTAGTGCCAAGAAGACAGAATTACAAACTCTAGCACATGAGTACCACCTAGATGTTCCCCATGGAGCCACCAAAAGTGACTTGCATAACTTGACCACCTCTTAGATAATGGAAGTATAGACTCTGATTGTCACGAAAACTATTCCATTACAGACCGGCATACTATAGCAGCTATGAAGTTAAAGTTAGAACTAGCGAAAGAACAACGACAACTTGCCACCCTCGAACGTGAACACCAGAAAGAACAAGCTGCCCTTGAACGTGAACGCCAGACAAAAGCTCTACAATTCAAGGAACGCGAGGCTGCAATCAAGGAACGCAAGGCTGTCCTCAAGGAACGCGAGGCTGTTCTCAAGGAACGCGAGGCTGCCCTTCAGAGTGAACGCCAGAAAGAAGCTCTACAATTCAAGGAACGTGAGGCCGCCCTAAAGAAAGAAGAACTAGAGTTCGAGTACGACCTTGGGAAGAAAAAGGCAGAATTTCAACTAGTAGCCGCAGGAAAACAAGCTGACATCATTGTTGAACAGAAAAGAAAGGAAGTGGAATTGGGAAGGACTCGCCAACCACAAACAGCCAGTCCTCCAGTAAGCTTTAGCATCTCCCAGGCAAGTAAGTTAATGCCACCATTCGTTGATACAGAGATAGATGTGTTTTTCACTACATTTGAGGCCCTAGCTAAAAAACTTAGCTGGCCTGAAGATCAGTGGTCTATACTTCTCAGAGTGCATCTCACAGGTAGAGCTGTGGTTACTCTTAGTACCTTAGTGTCTGAGAATGACTACGAGATCCTAAAGCAAGCCGTTCTAGACGCCTACCTTCTCTCCACCGGAAGCTACAGACGTAAATTCCGTGCTTATCTAAAGGCAAGTGACACCACACATTTAGAATTTGCCAATACTAAGAAAAGATATTTCATGAAATGGCTGGAAGCAGCCCATGTTTCTACATTTTCAGAACTCGTCAACCTCATTCTAGTCGAGGAATTCTTTCGACGTGTTCCTGCTCCCATCCGTCTTCACTTAGCAGACAAAGAGGAGACCGACCTCATCAGATGTGCGAAGTCGGCTGACACCTACAGTCTTATACACAAGTTAACAGCTGACACATCTTCCAGTAAGAAGTCTTGGTCTAATTATGACAAAGTGAGTAACAATCAAGCGAACTCTCAATTATATTGTAGGTATTGCAAGCTCTATGGACATACCATAGATAAATATGGAAAAGCCCAATACAAAGACTATAGTGAAACTCCTAAACCCAAACCGACTCCTCCTAAGTCCGGTAAGCCTGTGGTAAATATTAGTGTTCCTGTTAATGATCTTTCTCTCTTCAGCAAACACCTGTATCCTGGAACTGTCTCTGTCAACAGTACAGATTCGGAGGGATGTTTCAAAGTGAAGATCTAGAGGAATGCAGCTGCTCTTCAGTCTATAATTTTGAAACCGGCTGTGCCTAACATCACCTACACCAGGGAGACGGTCCTTATCACTGACCTCACTGCTACCACTCCGTATCCACTCGCCAGAGTCCACCTGGATTGTCCTTTCGTACAAGGTGAAGTCCAAGTCGTCATCCGGGAAAAGCCTTTTCCCATGTCAGGGGTACAACTTCTCCTGGGCAACGACTTGGCCGAAGATCTACAACCTTCCAACTTGATCATCATGGACAAACCCCAGGTATGTGACTCTGTCGTGGAAAACCCCATCCTGAAGTATATTCCAGCAGAGGTCCAAGAAAGTGATGAAGTCTCTCCTCCGGTTTTGGTGACAACCCGTGCGCAAGCTGCACGGCTGCAACCAGCTGACGCTGCTTCAACAGCTGTCCCTCAAGACCATCAGAATCTGCCGCCGAATCTCACTATGCTGGAGTTCCGTAAGTTGCAGAGGGAGGATCCCTCATTAACACCATTATTCTTTCAGGCCGAGACTCAATCTGATAGTATTCCTGGGTTCTTTATAGAGAACCAATTGCTCTGCCGGAGGTACCGACCCAGTAAACTAACGGAGGATGACGATTGGGCTAATGTCGACCAACTAGTAGTTCCCACCAGCCTTCGGCCCGATATTCTACACCTGGTGCATGGAGCGCTTTCTCACTATGGTTTTAATAAAACCTATCACGCCATCAGACAAGACTATTATTGGCCAGGTATGATTAAGGGTGTAAAAACTTATGTACAACAGTATCATACATGTCAGATGGCAGGAAAACCAAACATCTCTATTCCCAAGGCTCCTTTGATTTCTATCCCGGTGCCTTCGGAACCCTTTCACAGACTCATCATAGACTGTGTTGGTCCTTTACCCTGGACCAGTTCTGGCAACGCTTATATACTAACCATCCTGTGTCCAACAACCAGATTCCCCATAGCAGTTCCTGTAAAGAACATTACGGCTGCTACTGTGGTGAAGCAACTGTTGAAGATCTTTACACAATATGGATTTCCTCGGGAGATTCAAAGTGACTGTGGCACCAACTTCACCAGTGATCTCTTCAAGAAGACACTGGAAGAATTCAACATTACTCAGGTATTGTCCAGCCCCTATCATCCTGCTTCACAGGGTTGTCTTGAACGTAGTCACTAAACTATACAATCACTCCTTAAGAAATCTTGCATGAAACCATGAAAGACTGGGATAAACAACATGACATCATCATGTGCATTTTCAGAAGTCTCCCAAATGAGTCTCTAGAAGTGTCTCCTTATGAGATGCTCTATGGACGTAAGTGCCGTACTCCTCTTAAAGCTTTTAAAGACTCTTTACGTAAGGCCACCTTCAGTGACCCTCTGTATGTGCCCCAGTTTCTTCAAAACTTAAAGCACATTCTAGAGCGAGTGCATAAATTTGCCAACGATAATATATTAACAGCTTATGATAAGATGAAGACTCATTTTGACAAACACAGTAAAATCAGGAAATTTAAAGCTGGAGACTTCGTTTTAGCATATTTTCCGATCCCTGGTTTTCCATTGCAATATAAGTTTTTAGGACCTTACCGCATCAAGGAGTGCAGAAACAACCACAACTACGTTCTTGAGACTCCAGATAGGCACCGGAGGACCTAGTTGTGCTACGTCAATCTTTTGAAGAAGTATAAAGGTATACCCCCCCCCCCCCCCCCACTGTGTTAGTATCTCTCTCCTCCTTTCAAGATCCATACCTTCACATTGAGACCTTCCCTCCTTCTCCTCCCGAAAGCACTAACTCTGAGTCCGTGCCTTCCAACTCGGAAATTCTTACAGACCTTCCTAAATATTTGCAGGACTGAAACAATGCTCCTCTCATCAGAATATTCCAAGAACATCAGAAGTTGTTCAGCGATGATCCCCAGGAATGTAATGTGGTTCAACACGACATCCAGCTACTTTCTGATACCGTCAATCTTTCTACCGCATCAGCCCATACAAAAAGGAAGTTATGCGTGCTGAGGTTCAGTACCTTCTGGATCATGGGCTGGCCACCCCTTGTGAGTCCCCTTGGGCCTCAGCCTGCATCTTGGTGCCGAAACCTCACGGTAAAGTACGATTATGTACAGACTATAGGAAACTGAACCTCGTGACCGTCAAGGATGCTTACCATTTACCTCGTATAGATGATATCCTTGACGCCGTAGGTAATGCTACTTATCTTTCCTATATTGACTTGTTAAAGGGCTACTATCAGATTAGTCTGACAGAGCGGGCTAAGGAAATATCTGCCTTCACCACTCCTTTTGGCCTGTACAGATATGTACGCCTTCATTTTGGCTGTACAGATATGAACGCCTTCCTTTTGGACTGTGTAATGCCCCGGCCACCTTCCAGCGAGCTGTCAACCGCGTCATCCCAGGCCTAGATCACATCTACGCCTACTTGGATGACATCGTTGTGGCAACTGACACCTGGAACGAACATCTGCTCCAGCTGCAACGATTGTTCTCCAAGCTCCTGACAGCTGGCCTTACCATCAACTTGGGCAAGTCCACCTTTGCTAAAGCTAAAGTGCATTATCTTGGTCATGTGATAGGAAATGGCAGCCTAGCTCCTTTAGCCATTCATACTCAAGCCATTCAGCATTACCCACAACCTACAACCAGGAAGCAGCTCCTGCCTTTCCTTGGCCTTGACCTTACTACCGTAGGTTTGTAAAAAATTTCAGTACGGTAGCGACACCACTGATTAATCTGACCAGCCCCAAGCAACGGTATCATTGGACCATTAAACAGACCGTTGCCTTTGAACAACTAAAGTCTCTGCTATGTTCTAATCCCATTCTCGCCTCTCCAGATATTACGAAGCCCTTCATTATCAATGTCGATGCAAGTGGCACCGGCATCGGGGGGCGTTCTAATGCAACAGCGTGGCGAAGAGGTTCTTCCTGTCAGCTACTACAGCTACAAATTGAAGCCTCATCAGAGGAACTATAGCACCATAGAAAAAGAACTCCTCTCCATCGTCCTGTTAACATTTCAACATTTCGAACCTTACCTACAAGGTAATCGGTCCATTACCCTTTATTCAGACCACAATCCCTTACGATTTCTGCAACAAGCCCAATTCAGCAATCGACGCCTTCTACACTGGGCTCTGTACCTGCAGAACTTTAACCTGGAGATCTTCATTGAGGGCTCGGATAACATCATAGCAGACGCCCTCTCCAGAGTCTACGGGGTAGAGGCAGCTACTCCTACCACTCTACCATCTCTTTCAAGAGAGATTTAGCCTGCTCCTTCCTACATTGCGTTACTTCTAACCTTCTGCAACATCATGATACCACATTCAAGAATAGTATATAAGTGGAATAACAGACGTCTCTACAGGGGGTACACTATCCTACTCTCACTCTCCTCACCCCCCTCCCTCACTGTTGGCGCACCACCTTGTCTATCACCAAACAACCACTTCAAACCAACACTCTCCCCATTAGTGAATCAACGACTCCAGCGCCATCTGCATCGTCTATATATAGTCTCACACGAGCAGTTGGCCTCAGAATATTCTTGTGCTCTCGAGCTGACGCTTCTATCTAAGCACACGACCTGTATATTAGTAGAGGTTTCAGCCAGCCCACTATTCTCAGCACTTTTAACTAATTTTTGTCTTGCTCATTGTAGAGTAATCATTATTTTATTTTATATTGTGTTTTGTCTTTGTATATATTTTTGATCTGCACTGTACATAGCCAAGGGATTATCTTTATGTTGTTTATATTTGTTTAAAGTAAGTTAAAGTTCATTATTTATAAGATTTGTTTGGCGTGTTTTTCCCTTTCACTTTACCACAGGAGACAACCGCCAAGCAGTCAACATTTTTTTTAATGTGATTGGCATTTACACCAGCCATAGAAAAGACTGTCTTAACACCTACATTTCTAGTCGCAATGTATATATATATATATATATATATATATATATATATATATATATATATATATATATATATATATATATATATATATATATATGTCGTACCTAGTAGCCAGAACGTCGTTCTCGGCCTACTATACAAGGCCCGATTTGCCTAATAAGCCAAGTTTTCCTGAATTAATATATTTTCTCTAATTTTTTTCTTATGAAATGATAAAGCTACCCATTTCATTATGTATGAGGTCAATTTTTTTTTATTGGAGTTAAATTAACGTAGATATATGACCGAACCTAAGCAACCCTACCTAACCTAACCTAACCTATCTTTATAGGTTAGGTTAGGTTAGGTAGCCGAAAAAGTTAGGTTAGGTTTGGTTAGGTAGGTTAGGTAGTCGAAAAAAAATTAATTCATGAAAACTTGGCTTATTAGGCAAATCGAGCCTTGCATAGTAGGCTGAGAAGTGCGTTCTGGCTACTAGGTACGATATATATATATATATATATATATATATATATATATATATATATATATATATATATATATATATATATGTCGTACCTAGTAGCCAGAACGCACTTCTATGCCTACTATGCAAGGCCCGATTTGCCTAATAAGCCACGTTTTCATGAATTAATTGTTTTTCGACTACCTAACCTACCTAACCTAACCTAACCTAACCTTTTCGGCTACCTAACCTAACCTAACCTATAAAGATAGGTTAGGTAGGGTTGGTTAGGTCGGTCATATATCTACGTTAATTTTAACTCCAATAAAAAAATATTGACCTCATACATAACGAAATGGGTAGCTTTATCATTTCATAAGAAAAAAATAAAGAAAATATATTAATTCATGAAAACTTGGCTTATTAGGCAAATCGGGCCTTGCATAGTAGGCATAGAAGTGAGTTCTGGCTACTAGGTACGACATATATATATATATATATATATATATATATATATATATATATATATATATATATATATATATATATATATATATATATATATATATACATATATATATATATATATATATATATATCGTACATATATATATATATAACTGAAAACTCACACCCCAGAAGTGACTCGAACCCATACTCCCAGGAGCAACGCAACTGGTAACTACAGGACGCCTTAATCCGCTTGACCATCTCAACAGGACAAAAGGAAGTGATAGCCGAAGCTATTTGAACCACTTCCCCGCCGGCACTTGGATGGTAATCTTGGGCATAGCATTTTATCAAATCACCTCATTCTTTGGGGCACACGTGAGGAACACAAATGCGAACAAGCCTGAATGGTCCCCAGGATTATATTCAACTGAAAACTCACACCCCAGAAGTGACTCGAACCCATACTCCCAGGAGCAACGCAACTGGTAACTACAGGACGCCTTAATCCGCTTGACCATCTCGACCGGACAAAAGGAAGTGATAGCCGAAGCTATTTGAAAATGCTTGTTCGCATTTGTGTTCCTCACGTGTGCCCCAAAGAATGAGGTGATTTGATAAAATGCTATGCCCAAGATTACCATCCAAGTGCCGACGGGGAAGTGGTTCAAATAGCTACGGCTATCACTTCCTTTTGTCCGGTCGAGATGGTCAAGCAGATTAAGGCGTCCTGTAGTCCCAGATCTAGACAATCATGGGACAATATACATGGGAGATTTTAATGCTAGACATATTACGCTGGGAGACATTACTAACAACGATAATGGATGCAAATTTATAAAATATGTTTATAACAACAGATTAACCGTGTATACTACAGATACCCAAACTCATTTATTGGGAGGCAGACTTGATTATGTAATGGGTATACCTTGTGCAAGATAGGATGGAATGTTCGTTGGTAAATCACTTGGTTAGTTATCACTATGCAGTTTCTGCTTCCTATGAGGTACAGTGTGATGTACCTAATAGACATCAGAGACGGAAAAGGAATATTCCATATGGCTTGCATGACCACTTCATTAATTGTATTTCAAAATGGTATCAAGATTATACAATAACGAATGTCCAAGCCTTCTCCAGAGATCTCGTTGATACAATTACTACCTACTACGACACATGGGTGTGTTGGGGAACAAGCCGTAAGCCTAGCAGAATTTTTTTTTTATTGATATAAAAAGCCAAAATACAAGCACATAACAAGGAAATAACAGGAAAAAAATAACAAAATCACATGGCACAGGAAAGAGACAAATCACATCATATAAAAAGCAAAAAGAACATCAACAAAACAAGAATATAAAGACATAATACAGAGGAGCACAAGAACACGCAAAAGGCATGCGCCACACTCCATAAAACAGGCAAAATAATAAATTTGGTACATAGCAAAGGAAGAGGCCCACACAGGAGCCAGGAAAGAAACACAAAACACACAAAAGGACACAAGCAAAGAAACTGCACAAAATACACAACAAATAAATGACACATAAATAACATAAGGACAAGAACAAAAAAAAATAACAAATGTACAGAAAGCCATCTCCCCTAAAACAGAAATAGGCAGGGGGGGGGGCAAGAAAAACACAAGCACGGGGAGTCCGACCCCGCACACAAAGGAGCGGAACCGGACACAAATAAGGGCACCAACAACCGAGTAACATGATACCCAAAAACTAGAACATAAATAACATAAATGTTGCACAAAGAATAAAGCAATCACGAGGACAAGAAAATAAACAAATGCACACAAGCGACGTACACATCCACACCGCCCACCACCCCAACACAATACACAGAGCGCGCAACGACACAAAAGAAATAACACCAAACTCCCACAACCGCACACAAACACCCATACCAAAGGCAAAGCACAAAACAAATCGCAAACACAACAAAACAGGCCAAGCAGGAGCCAAAACAACACCCACACGCACAGACTAGGACACCCACCTGTGCACGCAGGCACTGGGGAAACACAACACACAACACAGACAGAAACCAATCACTCATACTTCTCCGGGTACTCCCGAGCTGGAAACCGTAAGCAATAAGCTTCCCAAACAAGTTGGTCACTTTCAGGAATCGGACACCCAGGAGTCGCAGTAGGCCAAGGCATAGAATTCGGCACTCCCGAGACAAAACACTGCGCTCGTGGAACCCAGATGGTAGATGGGCACCAGGGAACAGGACGCACCAAGTCATCACACTCAAAAGTCGCAGTTGCCGTAGATCTGTCGATCATCACGCCGGTCAGGAGGACGAAAGGGGCGGGTTTCCCCCTAGGAAGCTGGTCACAGGGCCGCACACTTGGAAGCACACCGGACTGCATGGCAGGCCACACATTGGCCCGCGTACTAAGGCGTGTACTCCGTTCGGTGCCGGGAACCGCACAGAGACACGTGGAGGGTGGCTCCGCAGGGGCCCCAGTGCCCCCACCAACCAGAACAGGAGCAGAGGCTCCCCCCCCCCCACACCGCACATCCTTTGACAACACCACCACAAGGTCCTGATCACCAGGGGCAACTGCCCACTGAGGGAAGCCACCAGCAGGAGGCACAGCGTCCAACACAGAAGGCACCACAGGAGGCAACATAGCGTCGGCCACAGCATCATCATCCATCGCATCACGCTCCTCTGCCCACGACCAGCGAGGTGACACATCCCGAGCCGAGCTACGGTGCTTAAAAAGATGCCGCTGATCAGCGGAACTGTCACCCCCAGCAAGCGGTGTCCAATAAGAACCATCGGCAGGCGATGGTTCACGGGCAGCACGATCACGCAGAACAGCAGCTTCAACAACGCGGGTCAAAAAGCCACCACCAGGAACAGAGACCGGAGTTGGAGAAGGAAGAGACACAGCAGGCGGAAGGATAGACTCCAGCACACGTTAGGTATCCAGTGAGGGCAATGGAAACTACAGAACAGAAGAGGTACTCGTCAACGAGGAAACTGCCAGAGGCGACGAGGCAGAGGATGTGGGTGGTGTTACGGCCTTATTGGGTCGCAACTGGGTTCTTCTCTGATGTTATTAGAGTTTGGGTATCCGGCCCCAAGTTAGTAGTGGCTTTCAAGGGGTGTGTTCCGTAACACAAGTAAATTAAAGCGGAAGGGATACAAATGCACTAATTTAAATATATAATCACCACTACCATAAATAAATATATAAACTGTCACACGGGGGGTATAAATACACAATGTACAGAATCGTCTTCCTCTGAAGACACGGGATGCTCCACGGTGCTCACGATGGGTAGCCCTGGTTCTCTTCGTCGTGGCCCACGATGAATCCACTGATTCTTTCGGCGAATCTACCCCGGCCACAGGCCAGCCAAATCACAGTCCCACTGCGTGCACCGTCGTGGAGGCCTTCAACCACATATCCAGCCTGTAGCTGGCAGGTTCCGATCAGCTCCGCTGTGTAGGCCACTCCACGATCGATACTAGGGTGGCGAGCCCTAGGCAGGAGCCTCGTGTGATTCCACAGATCACTCTCCTCACCACAGTGGCCAGTCTCTCCCACCAGCCAGCCCCCAAATAAGACGATTCCTGGTACTGCCACATTACAGGCAGGCTAACACACTCAACAGTGTTCGTCCGGGGGTGACTCACAGCTTCTGCAGCAAACACGTGGAGACTATGGCTGCCTTGGGTAGACTGCCCATCGTCCAATCCAGCAGTCCCAGGTCGACTCTGTAATCAGACACGTCATCAGTACTAGCGACACCCTAGGGCACCTCACTTACAGGCTTAGACACAAACGCCCACCTATCCACTCCATAGATGGGGTTGCTGTCTAAGCGTCACCTCACCAGAGGTCAGCAGCGGCTATGTTACGAGCTAATCAAGACGGGAAACCAGCCCCTGTGGCCGGTATATCCTGTCCTCACTAGATGGTGCTGTCCATTTGGAGGGGGTTTCGGGAGCTGACTCACAGATGGCGTTATCGTTACTGCTCCGTGCTACGACGCTGGGCTCGGGTCCGTAACACCTCCCCACCAAAAGGAATTTGGTTTGGGTTTCTAAAAGAAAAAAAAGAAGCCAAATTAGTACCAAAACCAAAATTTCCCGTAAACGATGAACTGGAGTGACGAGGATGTCTTGTCCGCAGAAATGTTCTAATGGGAAACACAAAGGAAACTTGCCGATGGAAGGCAATGACCTGCCTGATGTGATTTTCCACACCTTCACTGAGATGTCAAGCAGGAGCATAATTGTCTTACGTGTCTCGAGTAAGGATCGATATCGACGCGATCTGGGGTGAATCGACACTTCCCTGTGTCGTGGCACCGATGATGGCTGGTCACAGACGGCATTTCTGGTACCGGTCCGGTAGTCCTTCAGGGAGACGGGAACCTGGAATACAGGGGTCTGATAATTTAGAGTGACAGCCATAGTTAAATCAGTACTCACAGCATACGCCTCTACTAGGTCCACACCTAGTCCCAACAGGGCTGTTCATACATCGAAGATGTTATTCGCTCTACCACCCTCAGGTCGACCAACGTTCCGTATAACGCTGCATCTAGGCTCAGCAATCACGCGAGGGGTGTCAACCTGTCAGAAACAGTCACTCATAATATCACATCTCATACCTCCTGTATCTGCCATCACCTTCCAGGTCCCTTCTTCGACTGCAACACTCACAGTGCACGTCTCTAATCCCTGGGATCTCTTCATGATGTTCAAGGGAGCCATTATCTGTCGGGTCGTCCACTGGTCCTTACTGAGAACACACATAAGAATAAAACAAAATACCGCCAAGAAACATTTGGCTAACTTGGGGATAAGTTTCATGAGCCTGTAATGTCCATAGCCGGCTATGTCCATTAGCCTGGTTTGGACCGAAGAGGGCACTAGAACCTTCACACATACCTCACATACCTCCGACGTCTGGGGAATCTCTGGCCGGTTCAATGAACGCTGTGGGTGCTTGTACACGAGGCCTCTCTTCTCGCTCAGTCGCTTCTGCCATCGTAACCTCATGTTCCTCGTCGAGAGAAGAATCAGGAGACTCCGTTAGAATACTGTCAACCTGTTGATGAGAGGAAGGATTAAACATGTTAAGTAGTCCGTCTGCCTGTACCTGGATATTACCATTCTCAGCTGTTACCTCGGACCTTGCTGTTCCGGCTGACTCGTCCGCAACCTTGGGCTGATTGTTGCTCCAATCTGTCACCAAGTCGTTGGCTAGTATCACGTCAATCCCAGCTATAGGTAGGGTATCAACTACTGCCAACGCACATGTGCCGCTGAAGTAAGGCGAGTCTAGATGTACCGGCACTAAGGGGGCGACATACTGCGTCCTAGGAAACCCAACCAGGACAACCTTTTGTCTCCCATCCACACTCACTCCCTCGGGTAACGGGTTTTTCACGATCAGGGACTGGGCTGCTCCACTATCTCTGAGCACTACAACTGATCTACCAATATGATCACTCGATACATACCCGCCTGAAGTGTGAAGGGAAAACAATCTTGGTTCTTCCTGACTAGTCATCAGGGACGGGGTTCCCTCTGGTGGTGTCACACAGCTCATCAACATCACCTCCCTACGTGGGCCGCTACCTCTTCTGCCTCGGCACATAGCAGCTACATGCCCTTTCTGCCCACAAGTCCAACACACCATATTCCTCCTCGGACTCCGGTGTTTCGAACTGTTAGGACTGGTCCTTCGAGGGCTACTTGGGGGCGTCTTCACAGCGCTTTGTGGGACGGGTCTCTCCTCTTCCTGACGAGGCTTGCGAAACAGACGTGGGTAATTCCTCGGGACATACCTAGTGGAAGACCAATGCGTCAAGATAGCCTCAGCCATGGTGGCTGCTGCACTCGAGGTCTCCACCCGCTGTTCCTCTAAATACATCTTTAGATCTCCAGACAAACAGTCTTTGAAGTCCTCTAACAGTATGAGCTGCTCGAGGTCTTCTTTGGTCTCCACCTTTCGAGAAGCACACCATTCCTGGAAAAGTCGCTCCTTGATGGTTGCAAATTCGGTGAAAGTGTGCTCCGAGGTCTTTTTCAGGTTTCTGAACTTCTGCCTGTAAGCCTCAGGTACCAATTGGTAAGCCATGAGCACTACTTTCTTCACCTTGTCGTAATCGCTGGAGTCATCAAGGGAAAACGTGGAGTAGGCGATTTGGGCCTTCCCAGTCAGGACGGACTGTATCATGATGGCCCAATTCTCCTTTGGCCACTCCAAAAAGGCTGCGACTTTCTCGAAGGCTGCGAAGAACTTCGAAACTTCCTTCTCGTTGAACTTCGGGACCATTTTGATGTTCCTCACCGGATCGAAAATACTTGTGTTCGTTGTTTGCCTCCCACCACTTAATTGCAATACTTCTAGCTCATGTTGTCTTTCTTTTTCTTCTCTCGCTCGCTCTTCCCTTTCTCTTTCTCTTTCTAATTCTAAACGCCTCATCTCCATTTCTTTATCTTGTCTCTCTTTCCATTTCTAATTTCTTCCATTCTATCTCGCGATTTATTTCCAAGGCACGCATTTTGACAGTTAGCAAGCTAATATTCAGCTCACCTGCATCGCTGTCAATGTCACTGCCCTTATCTTCCTTTTCAGTGGAAGCTACTTCTTCACTTTCTTTTGTACTTTGTGCCTCACTTTCTTGTTTCTCCTCGGCCTTCAAATGCCGGTGAACCTTGGACAAGATCTCCACACAGGAATCACTGGCACGTATCTTGATCTCCAGGTAGGCACTTACTAATACGAGTTCCTGTTTTCCCAGATATTTTAATCTGGCAAGACAGTCCTCCCTGTTCAGAAAGGCCTGAACATCGTCCAGATCGTCGATGGTCGCTTTTTCTGCCATTGTCACTTAGATGGAACACTAGCACTTAACACACCGCTTTCACTTTAGCACTTAACGCACCGAGCACTTCACTTGCCACTGTTACACGTAATTACACCGGGCACCGCACTACACAATATTGCACTTAATCACAGCGAGCACCGCACTCTACAATATTGCACTGAATCACACCGAGCACTGCACAGGACGCATAACGTCCTAATAGTCACAAACAGGGGGAATTATTTACAAGGGATTGCGCTACATCACCACCCCTGTCAAACATACTTGACAAAGGGTCGAATCCCGCTGGGGATGCCAATTATGTTACGGCCCTATTGGGTCGCAACTGGGTTCTTCTCTGATGTTATTAGAGTTTGGGTATCCGGCCCCAAGTTAGTAGTGGCTTTCAAGGGGTGTGTTCCGTAACGCAAGTAAATTAAAGGGGAAGGGATACAAATGCACTAATTTAAATATATAATCACCACCACCATAAATAAATATATAAACTGTCACACGGGGGGTATAAATACACAATGTACAGAGTCGTCTTCCTCTGAAGACACAGGATGCTCCACGGTGCTCACAATGGGTAGCCCTGGTTCTCTTCGTCGTGGCCCACGATGAATCCTCTGATTCTTTCGGCAAATCTACCCCAGCCACAGGCCAGCCAAATCACAGTCCCACTGAGTGCACCATCGTGGAGGCCTTCAACCACATATCCAGCCTGTAGCTGGCAGGTTCCGATCAGCTCCGCTGTGTAGGCCACTCCACGATCGATACTAGGGTGGCGAGCCCTAGGCAGGAGCCTCATGTGATTCCACAGATCACTCTCCTCACCACAGTGGCCAGTCTCTCCCACCAGCCAGCCTCCAGATAAGACGATTCCTGGTACTGCCACGTCACAGGCAGGCTAACACACTCAACAGTGTTCGTCCGGGGGTGACTCACAGTTTCTGCAGCAAACACGTGGAGAGACTATGGCTGCCTTGGGTAGATTGCCCATCGTCCAATCCAGCAGTCCAAGGTCGACTCTGAAATCAGGCACGTCATCAGTACTAGGGACACCCTAGGCCACCTCACTTACAGGCTTAGACACAAACGCCCACCTATCCACTCCATAGATGGCGTTGCTGTCTAAGCGTCACCTCACCAGAGGTCAGCAGCGGCTATGTTACGAGCTGATCAAGAGGGGGAAACCAGCCCTTGTGGCCGGTATATCCTGTCCTCACTAGATGGCGCTGTCCATTTGGAGGGGGTTTCGGGAGCTGACTCACAGATGGCGTTATCGTCACTGCTCCGTGCTACGACGCTGGGCTCGGTTCCGTAACAGGTGGAGACACACACATACCACTGTCCCGCCAGACCCGGGACGCACATGTCCTCCAGCAGGAGATGCAGGCGCCACCCCTACAGCATCTCCCAAGGCCACCGGATGCGAATGCACCTCCGCAGTTATCGAACGACGAAGGTCCGAAACAGGCGCCCCCAGGTCCCCTGAGCTCACAGGCAGGGCAAACATATCAGGTCCAGACGTAGCAACATCCGGAACCGCCGCGGGATCCACATCAGGCACATGTAGAGAGCGAGGATCCGCCGGGAAGTCGACACGCACAGATAAGCAAGGAAAATCATCCTCTAGGAAAACTGAAGGGGCTTCAGCATGAAGAGCGTCGCAACACGCCACTACGTGGCCCTCAGCACCACACCAGAAACACGTGCGGGTTTGACCCTGAAAGAAAGTCCTCAGAGATAGCCCACAAAACGAGACCCTGGATGGTATAGGGCTCGTGAGCCGTATGACAAGCGTGCGTGAACCCAGCCGGACCCCCCTTCAGCTGGCCCGCACTCAAAATGTTGAACCTTTGCTTCACTGCCGTCCCAAACCGCGTAAACAGGGACATGAGGGCCATCTCGGAGAAGGTCACCGGCACTCCGTGAACACTCACAAACGACAAGAGTCTCCAGGGATCCGAGATCATGTTGCGAATCTTACTAGGGTGCTAACATTTCTCTTGATGCTTATATTACTTTATTGTCTTGTTCTATAATTAGTATAGTATCCAGTTGGATGATATTAGATTATTGTATGTTATATATTGTAGCATGCTGTAGTGTGCCTGAGTTGCATTATATTGTATGAGGCTTTTGTGCAAGTATTTTCATGTTGGTTTCTCCGTGTGGGGGGTTGACCACATTTGGATGTTGCCAGTGTGGGAACTTGTTGTCAAGCGAGTGGTTATAGTTCAACCTTGATTAATTCTTATTATTGTTTGCCAGTAAATTATATTGAGTAATGTAATATTATTATATACTATTAAGATTAATAATGATTTGAATATTAATACTACATTTTGTTAGTAGAACTTCCACAATAGTTTATGTGGATGTTTAGTTGATATTTTGGTAAGATGCCTGCCCTGGGAACAGACGCTTGGGCAGGGGCGTGGCAGTTTTGGTCGAGAGGAGACATGTTTTAAGTTAAGTCCGTGGTTATTGTTAATTTTAGCTAAACACTCGGTTAATTCTCTGGTTAGATGATTCTGTATTATCCCAATTAATCATTCATGTGCTGGTGATATTGCTCATTTCTCAATAAGGATTTTATTTATATTATTGCATGCTAAAAAATATTTCTGGCTATTATATTTACCATTTAATTGTTATGTTTGTCACCCTTAGCGTAGATACATTGTTTTCCCAATTTATGCAGTGTTGTTTCTCTACCACTAGACACATGTTGACAAGGCCGATATAATATATATATTTCACTGTGGGAAAAGAACCGTACTAAGTCTCAAGGGTTGGAACAAATGAGGGCCACTGTCCGGGAGATGAAAGATTAATTTCATGTAATGTTTGTACAATTGACAGTGCTAATTATTAATAGCAATTGCCTTCCTAGGTACTCTGTGATTATCTAGTGACACCTAATCAAGCCTGTGAAATTATCTGTTCAATCTGAGCTGCTGTGAAAACTTCTCAACGCTTCACGATTTGAGGTAAGTGTTCAGCTTGTGCCAGGGGCCAAGCATAATTTTCAGTGTTGTTTCAAGTGTTAAGTTGTGATAATTGAGCCAACCATGGAGGATCAGGTTGCTGCGCTGGTGAAACAGCCAAATTTTAGAAAAATTAAAGACTTAAGGAAGTCTGGTTTATTATTGCTGGCTGATAAAATGAACCTAGCAGTTTCCAGTAAAATATTGAAGGCTCAAGTGTTAAGAGTTATTGTAACACACTTGGTGGAGGAGGAGAGACTTGACGAGAAGTGTTTAGGAGAGTTAGAAGAAGAGTCAAGTGACAAGGTGGCAATCTTAAAGTTGGAGTTGGAGACTAAATTAGAAATGGCTAGGCTGGAAACAGACAAGCAGAGGTTGGAGTTGCAGAACCAGCAAAAACAACTTGAGTTGGAGACAAAGCAACAGATGTTGGAGGCTCAGTTACAACTAGCAGAGCAACAAACCAAACAATTAGAAATTCAGCAGAGTGGTGCTTCCCAGTCTTTAATTTCTCACCGTGTTCTTACTGATGTTAGCACAGAAGACACTGGAGAGGTAGTGTTATTGCAGGGACTTGGAGGGCATATCCAGCGTGTACCATTAATTAAGGTTAACCTGAATTCTTCTATTACACCAGGTTGGTGCACTGTACCAGTCAGTGAGCAGTTGCCCATTCCTGGGATTGATAGCATTGTAGGTAATGATTTTGACAAGTGTCAAGTTAGTGGGACCGATTGTCCTGTTATGTATACTAAACCTAGTGCAGTACTGGCTTAACCAGATGCGGATGATGGTGTCATTTATCCAGCCTGTGTTGTGACCAGATCCATGGGTAAGCAGAATGTGGTAAGTCCTGCTACTACCAAGGTGGATGTTCTCGAGGCCAGGACCCCTTCAGACAGGGAGGTGGAGGTGGACCTTGAAGATACATGTTTAGCTCACGTGGATGTCGAGAGTAAGGCCGGTGCCAAAACCCTAATTTATTCTGACTCAGATGGTCTGGAAGATGTGGCCCAGGTACCAGTTCCTTGCCCGCTCGCTCCAGCTGTAGAGTTCCAGACCTTGCGTAAGTTACAGAGTACTGATCCCAGTCTAGCTGAGTGTTATGCAGAAGCAGCCGACTCCATTGATACTTTGGAGTATCAATGGGTTGTTGATACGGGTTGTTATTTCAAGGATCGAGGTCTGATGAGAAGATGGAGACCATCAGGAACTCCCTCATCAGATGATTGTGAGTCTAAAATCCAGCTCGTTGTGCCAACAGAGTATAGGCAGCAGGTATTGCAAGCTGCCCATGATGACCTGATGGGAGGCCATCAAGGCATTACCAGTATGTATCATAAGATCTGTAAACTTTTCTATTGGCCAAAACTTAAAAAAGATGTGGTCAGATATTGCCACAATTGTGTTGTGTGTCAAACTGTTGGTAAGCCTAATCAGACTGTGCCACGAACACCATTATATCCTATTGTAGTGCCAGAGGAGCCTTTTACTCATGTCGTACTGGATTGTGTCGAACATTTACCCCGTACCAAATCCGGAAATATGTATATGTTTACAATTTTATGTATGACCACCAAGTTCCCTGAAGAATATGCATTACGTAACATTAGAGCTTCTACCATTATAAGGCAGTTGGAACGATTTTTCTCACTATTTGGTATGCCCCGTATAATTCAAACTGATAATGGGAGTAATTTTTGTTCCACCACCTTTAAACATTTTTGTAATTCATTTGGTATAAAGCACAGTTTTCCAGTCCTTACCATCCTCAGAGTCAGGGGGGAATCTAGCGGTTCCACCAAACTCACAAGAAAATGTTGAAGGAAACTGGGGAAGATTCACCCAGACATTGGGATGATAATTTACCATTTGTTTTGTTTGCGGCTAGAGATGGATTGCACAGTGCCCTAGGCTGTTCTTCATTCGAGCTTGTATTCGGACATCTGGTGAGAGGACCTTTAAAATTGTTACATGAGAAAATGTTAGGAGATGTTACAGCCAGGCAGAGTGAGCGTTACCTGACGGATGTAAAGAGCAAGCTGTGCAAAACGAGGGAGTTGGCCTTACGACATCTAAGTGAACAACAACAGGTAATGAAGCAGAAACATGACCAGAGGTTCAAGGCCAAACTCAGAGTTTTTTAGCCAGGAGATTTGGCAAAACATCTTGGGGAAGTTACTTACAAAGTTTGCCATCCCAAACAGAAACGTCAGACCATGAGTGTACATGTAAACCGGTTGAAGGCTTATTGTGGGCCTAGTATTGTGGCTTGTTGCGTTGCAGAGGAGGTAAATTCTGAAGAGTCGAGTGTTGCAGAGGAAGATGGTAATTCTTGTTTGTCTAATTCCAGCAGTTCCGGGGAAGAATTGTTGTGTCATTTGCAGGATGAGGAGAGAGCTGAGTTCCAGGACCTTTTGGAGATGTCTTCTAGCTTGTTTGGGGAGGTCCCCACTCAGACTTCTTTCATTACTCACGACATTAACCTGACAAATGTAACTCCAATTCGGCTACACTCTTATCGAGTGACCCCCGAGAAACGTCGTATCATCCAGGAGGAGGTTGATTATCTTCTTCGACATGGGTTCATTAGACCCAGTCAGAGTTCCTGGAGTTCACCATGTCTATTAGTACCAAAACCAGAAGATAAGTGGAGATTATAAAAAACTCAACCAGGTAACTGTAGTTGATGTACATCCTTTACCTTTATTGTAGGACTATATCGATACTATAGGCCATGCTAAATTTGTATCTAAATTGGACTTATCTAAGGGATATCACCAGATACCTGTTATGGACCCGAGTCCAGCGTCAGAGCACGGAGCAGTGACGACAATGCCATCTGTGAGTCCGCTCCCGAATCCCACTCCAAATGGACAACGCCATCTAGTGAGGACGGTATATACCGGCCACAGGTGCTGGATTCCCGTCTTAATCAGCTCATAACATAGCCGCTGCTGACCTCTGGTGAGATGGCACTTAGACAGCAACGCCATCTATGGAATGAAGAGGTGGGCGTTTGTGTCTAAGCCTGTAAGTGAGGTTCCCTAGTCCCAGTACTAATGACGTGTCTGATTGCAGAGTCGACCTGGGACTGCTGTATTGGACGATGGATGAGTCTACCCAAGGCAGCCAAGGTCTCTTCACGAGTTTGCTCTGAAGAAGCTGTGAGTCACCCCCGGACGAACTCTGTTGAGAGTATTAGCCTGCCTGTGACGTGGCAGTATTAGGAATCGCCTTATCCGGGGCAGGCTGGTGGAAGAGACTAGCCACTGTGGTGCTTAGTGAGGAGAGTGATCAGCGGGATCACACGAGGCTCCTGCCTAGGGCTCGCAACCCTAGTATCGGTCGTGGAGTGGCCTACACAGCGGAGCTGATCGGAACCTGCCAGTTACAGACTGGATTGTGGTTGAAGGCCTCCATGACGGAGCAGCCAGTGGAACTGTGATTTGGCTGGCCTGTGGCCAGGGTAGATTCGCCAAGAGAATCATAGAGGATTCATCGTGAGCACCGTGGAGCATCCTGTGTCTTCGGAGGAAGACAAGCTTGTACATAATCGTGTAGTAATAACCCCAGTGTGCAACTGTTATATATTTATTTATGGTGGTGGGGAATATATATATAAATCAGAACATTTGTATCCCTCCCCCTTTAATTTACCTTGCGTTACGGAACAAACCTCTTGAAAGCCTCTACTAACTTGGGGCCGGATTCCCAAACTCTAATAACATCAGAGAAGAACCTGGTTGCGTCCCAATAGTGCCGTAACATAATTGGCATCCCCAGCGGGATCCGACGCCTTGTCAAGTATGTTTGACAGGGGTGGTGATGTATCGCAATCCCCTGTAAATAATTCCCCCTGTTTGTAATTATTAGGACGTTATACGTCCTGTGCGGTGCTCGGTGTGATTTATTGCAATATTGTAGAGTGCGGTGCTCGCTGTGATTAAGTGCAATATTGCGGAGTGCGGTGCCCGGTGTGATTACGTGCAACATTAGCAAGTGAGGTGCTAGGTGTGTTAAGTGCTAAAGTGAAGCGGTGTGTTAAGTGCTCGTGCACCACTTAAGTGACAATGGCAGAAAAAGTGACCATCGACGATCTGGACGATGTTCTGGCCTTTCTGAACAAGGAGGACTGTCTTGCCAGAATAAAATATCTTTGAAAACAAGAACTTTTACTAGTGAGTGCCTATCTGGAGATAAGGATACGTGCCAGTGATTCCCGTGTTGAGATCTTGTCAAAGGTTCACAAACATTTGAAGGCCGAGGAGAAACAGGAAAGCGAGGCACAAAGTACAAAAGAAAGTGAGGAGGTAGCTTCCACTGAAAAGGAAGATAAGGGCAGTGACATTGAAAGTGCTGCAGGTGAGCTGAATATAAGCTTGCTGTCAAAATGCGTGCCTTAGAAATAAATCGTGAGATAGAATGGAAGAAATTAGAAATAGAACGAGAATTGAAAGATAAAGAATTAGAGATGAGGCGTTTAGAACTAGAAAGAGAAGAAAAAAGAGAAGAGCGAGAAAGAGAAAGAGAAGAGCGAGAAAAAGAAGAGAAACGAGAGAGAAGAGCGAGAAAGAGAAGAGAAACGAGAAAGAGAAGAAAGAGAAAGAGAAGAGCGAGACAGGCAAAAACGACGAGACAGAGAGGAAAAAGAGAGACAACATGAGTTAGAAGTATTGCGATTAGGTGGTCGGAGGCAAACTATGGACACAAGTAGTTTCGATCCAGTAAGGAACATAAAAATGGTCCCAAAGTTCAACGAGAAGGAAGTTTCGAAGTTCTTCGCAGCCTTCGAGAAAGTTGCAGCCTCTTTGGAGTGGCCAAAGGAGAATTGGGCCATCATGATACAGTCCGTCTTGAATGGGAAGGCCCAAATCGCCTACTCCACGTTGTCCCTTGATGACTTGTCCCTTGGTGATTACGACAAGGTGAAGAAGGTAGTGCTCATGGCTTACCAATTGGTACCTGAGGCTTACAGGCAAAAGTTCAGAAACCTGAAAAAGTCCTCGGAGCACACATTCACCGAATTTGCGACCATCAAGGAACGGCTTTTTCAGGAGTGGTGTGCTTCTCGGAAGGTGGAGACCAAAGAAGACCTCGAGCAGCTCATACTGTTAGAGGACTTTAAGGACTGCCTGGCAGGAGATCTGAAGACATACCTAGAAGAGCAACAGGTAGAGACCTTAAGTGCAGCAGCCACTATGGCTGAAGAATACATCATGACGCATAGGTCTTCCACTAGGTATGTCCCTAAGAGTTACCCACATCTGTTTGGCAAACCTCGTCAAGACGAAGAGGGACCCGTCCCACAAAGTGCTATGAAGACGCCCCCAAGTAGCCCTCGAAGGACTAGTCCTAGCAGTCCGGAACACCGCAGTCCGAGGAGGAATGTAGTGTGTTGGACTTGTGGGCAGAAAGGACATGTTGCGGCTATGTGCCGAGGCAGAAGAGGTAGCGGTCCACGTAGGGAGGTGATGCTGATGGGTTGTGTGACACCACCAGTGGGAACCCAGTCTCTGATGACTAGTCAGGAAGGACCAAGATTGTTTGCCCCTCACACTTCAGGCGGGTATATATCGAGTGATCATACTAGTAGATCAGTTGTAGTGCTCAGAGATAGTGGAGCAGCCCAGTCCCTGATCGTGAGAAACTCGTTACCCGAGGGAGTGAGTGTGGACGGGAGACAAAAGGTTGTCCTGGTTGGGTTTCCTAGGACGCAGTACGTTGCCCCCTTAGTGCCGATACGTCTAGACTCGCCTTACTTCAGCGGCACATGTGCGTTGGCAGTAGTTGATACCTTGCCTATAGCTGGGATTGACGTAATACTAGCCAACGACTTGGTGACAGGTTGGAGCAACAAACATCTCAAGGTTGCAGACGAGTCAGCCGGAACAGCAAGGTCCGAGGTAACAGCAGGAAATGGTAATATCCAGGTACAGGCAGACGTACAACTACTTAACTTGTCTAATCCTTCCTCTACTCAACAGAGAGACAGCATTCCAACAGAGTCTCCTGATTCTTCTCCCGCCAAGAAACATGAGGATATGGTGGCAGGAGCGACTGAGCAAGAGGAGGGGCCTCGTGTACAAGTACACACGGATACCCAAGAGTCTAGAGTGACGGCGGATGAGTACTTGCGGTATGGCAAGGTACAACGTTCACTGAACCGGCCAGAGATCCCCCAGACGTCAGAGGTATGTGAGGTATGTGCAAAGGTTCTAGTGCCCACTTCGGTCCTAACCAGGCTAATGGATATAGCCGGCTATGGACATTACAGGCTCATGAAACTTATCCCTAAGTTAGCCAAATGTTTATTAGCGGTGTTTTGTTTTCTTCTTGTGTGTGTTTTAAGTAAGGACCAGTGGACGACCCGACAGGTGATGGCTCCCATGAACATCATGAAGAGATCCCAGGGATTGGAGGCTTGCACTGTGAGTGTTGCAGTCGAAGAAGGGACCTGGAAGGTGATGGTGGATACAGGAGGTATGGGAAATGATATTATGAGTAACTGTTTCCGACAGGTTGACACTCCCCACGCGATAGCGAACCTGGATTCGGCGTTATACAGAACGTTGGTCGACCTGACGGTGGCAGAGTGAACACCATCTTCCAAGTACAAGCAGCTCTGTTGGGACTAGGTGTGGGCCTAGTGGATGATTATGCTGTGAATACTGATTTAACAACAATCGCTGTTACTCTAAATTATCAGACCCCCCCTGTATTCCAGGTTCCCGTCTCCATGAAGGACTACCGGACCGGTACAAGAAATGCCGTCTGTGACCAGCCATCAACGGTGCCATGACACAGAGAGGTGTCGATTCACCCCAGATTGTGTCTGTACCGATCCTTATTCGAGGCACGTGAGATGGTTATGCCCCTGATTAACATCTCAGTGAAGAGGTGGGAAGTCACATCAGGCAGGTCATTGCCTACCATCTTCAAGTTCTCCTTGCGCCAGATTCTCCCATTAGGGCAGTTGTGCGGACAAGACATCCTCGCCACTCCAGTTCATAGTTTATGTGAGTCCGTTCGGAGTTTTACCCACGTACTAATTTGGTTTGTCTTCTCTTTTATAGAAACCCAAACCAAATTCTTTTTAGTGGGGAGGTGTTACGGACCCGAGTCCAGCGTCGGAGCACGGAGCAGTGACGACAACGCCATCTGTGAGTCCGCTCCCGAAACCCACTCCAAATGGACAACGCCATCTAGTGAGGACAGTATATACCGGCCACAGGTGCTGGATTCCCGTCTTTATCAGCTCATAACATAGCCGCTGCTGACCTCTGGTGAGATGGCACTTAGACAGCAACGCCATCTATGGAATGAAGAGGTGGGCGTTTGTGTCTAAGCCTGTAAGTGAGGTTCCCTAGTCCCAGTACTAATGACGTGTCTGATTGCAGAGTCGACCTGGGACTGCTGTATTGGACGATGGATGAGTCTACCCAAGGCAGCCAAGGTCTCTTCACGAGTTTGCTCTGAAGAAGCTGTGAGTCACCCCCGGACGAACTCTGTTGAGAGTATTAGCCTGCCTGTGACGTGGCAGTATTAGGAATCGCCTTATCCGGGGCAGGCTGGTGGAAGAGACTAGCCACTGTGGTGCTTAGTGAGGAGAGTGATCAGCGGGATCACACGAGGCTCCTGCCTAGGGCTCGCAACCCTAGTATCGGTCGTGGAGTGGCCTACACAGCAGAGCTGATCGGAACCTGCCAGTTAGACTGGATTGTGGTTGAAGGCCTCCACGACGGAGCACCCAGTGGAACTGTGATTTAGCTGGCCTGTGGCCAGGGTAGATTCGCCAAGAGAATCATAGAGGATTCATCGTGAGCATTGTGGAGCATCCTGTGTCTTCGGAGGAAGACAAGCTTGTACATAATCGTGTAGTAATAACCCCTGTGTGCAACTGTTATATATTTATTTATAATGGTGGTGAATATATATATAAATCAGAACATTTGTATCCCTCCCCCTTTAATTTACCTTGCGTTACGGAACAAACCCCTTGAAAGCCTCTACTAACTTGGGGCCGGATTCCCAAACTCTAATAACATCAGAGAAGAACCCGGTTGCGTCCCAATAGGGGCGTAACAATACCTCTTACAGATTTTGCAAGGGAAGTGACAGCATTTATCACTCCTGATGGAGCTTACGAGTTTAATGTAATGCCTTTTGGATTAAGGAATGCTCCAGCCACTTTTCAGAAATTTATGAATTCTTTGTTGAAGGATATGCCAGATTGTAGGGCATATTTGGATGACATTGTGATTTTCAGTAAGAGTTGGGTAGATCATATGTCTAGTTTAAAGAAATTGTTTAATGTGTTACAACATGCTAATTTGACTGTCAATATGAAGAAATGTAGTTGGGCTAAAGGAACTATAGTGTATTTAGGACATGAGGTCGGACAAGGAAGGATAGTCCCATTGCACGACAAGATCCAGGCAATTGTGGAGTACCCAATCCTAACAAATAAAAAGTCTGTGCAGAGATTTATTGGAATGTGTGCGTATTATAGGAGATATTGTAAAAACTTTTCCATTGTTGCTGCACCCATAACAAATCTTCTGAGGAAACGTAAAATTTAAGTGGACGCAGGAGTGTCAGAACTCTTTTCAGAAGTTGAAAGGAATTCTCTCTACTTCACCTGTGCTAGCTAGTCCACAGTATGATAAACCTTTTATTCTGCACATAGACGCTTCCGATCTAGGAGCAGGTGCTGTTTTGTTCCAAGTAAGACTAGATTAGTTAGAACATCCTGTTTATTATTTCTCTCGTAAGTTTGACAGGACACAAATTAATTACTCTGTAGTTGAGAAAGAAGCACTTTGTTTAATATTGGCAGTGAAGAAATTTGAGACATATTTGCCAGGAAATCAAGTGGTAGTATATACAGATCATAATCCATTGACATTTATCAACTCTATGAAGTGTAAAAACCAGAGATGGTCATTGATTCTGCAAGAATTCAATATTGTAATTCGTCATATTCCTGGGAGGCAAAATGTTATTGCTGATGCCTTATCCAGAGGATTTCCTGTTGCAGTGCCATAATATGTAGTGTTCTATATTCATAAGAAGAATGTAAATTTTGTATTTTTTTTTACTGTGAAATTTCATTGCTTTGTACTTTGATTTTAGTTGAAGTATTTTCATGTTGTATTTTCATGTTATATTTCATGCAGTCAAAAAAATGAAATCAACCTTCAGTTAATTTCATTTTTTTCTTAGGGGACGGGAGGAATGTTACGAATCTTACTAGGATTCTAACATTACTCTTGATGCTTATATTACTTTATTGTCTTGTTCTATAATTAGTATAGTATCCAGTTGGATGATATTAGGTTATTGTATGTTATATACTGTAGCATGCTGTAGTGTGCCTGAGTTGCATTATATTGTATGAGGCTTTTGTGCAAGTATTTTCATGTTGGTTTCTCCGTGTGGGGGGGGGGGGGGGATGACCATATTTGGATGTTGCCAGTGTGGGAACTTTTTGTCAAGCGAGTGGTTATAGTTCAACCTTGATTAATTCTTATTATTGTTTGCCAGTAAATTATATTGAGTAATGTAATATTATTATATACTATTAAGATTAATAATGATTTGAATATTAATACTACATTTTGTTAGTAGATTTTCCATAGTTTATGTGGAAATTTAGTTGATATTGAGGTAGGATGCCTGGCCTGGGGACAGACGCTTGGGCAGAGGCGTGGCAGTTTTGGTCGAGAGGAGACATGTTTTAAGTTAAGCCCTTGATTATTGTTAATTTTAGCTAAATACTCGGTTAATTCTCTGGTTAGATGGTTGTGTATTATTCCAATAAATCATTCATGTGCTGGTGATTTTGCTCATTTCTCAATAAGGATTTTATTTATATTGTTGCATGCTAAAGCATATTTCTGGCTATTATATTTACCATTTAATTGTTATGTTTGTCACCCTTAGCGTAGATACATTGTTTTCCCAATTTATGCAGTTAAAAAAAAAAAAAAAAGTGTTTTTTTCTCTACCCTTAGACACATATTGGCATGGCCGATATAATATATATATTTCACTGTGGGAAAAGAACTGTACTAAGTCTCAAGGGTTGTAACAGATCTCCACAGACACAGCCGAAGCCGGAACAGGAAGCGTGCAGCCATCCCAGCAAGTAACAAACTCCCGGTAAACATGTGATGTAGTGAACGACACCGCAACACTGGTGGGCGACAACTTCTCGAGGCCCAGGAGCTCGAGGACGTCAACATGGAGGACGTCCAGGAGAGCAACCTCTACAACGGGCCAGTCCACAGCAGTAGGAAAGTCCAGCCGCACTGTGTCGAGCCTCTGAATGCGGCTAGTACCAACCGCGTCCATACCGGCAGGCGGGGCCCCAACCAGCGGGGGCTCCACACCCCCCCACAGCAAACCACCACTCAGCAATGGCAGACGACTACTGACAGCCGGAGCCCGACATCTGCACCCTCTGGTGGTGTAGCCAGGAATCCTCGCGTGAATCAGTCTAGCAGAAGTGGACAACACCTACCACCACGGGAGTCGACTGCTAGCAGCCGTGGAGTGAGGACGTTTACTGACCCTCCGTGGCTGTTGGGATTGTTTGCAGTATTGATCGCCAGGTGGTGTGGGTGTCTCTGCCCTCCCAGTTTTGTTGCCTGCCTGGCTGCGTTGACGTGGCGGTTCTGACATGGGGGGGGCCATCTTCCTCCTGTTCATTGTGTGAACTCCGTGGGCCTGGAGTTCACTTGTAAGGCTGGTTATACGACCATCGAATTGGTGATGTGTGACATGCTTCGTATCCCGGTGGAAGCTATCTACGGTGTGGAGCTAGTTACGGCCCACCGGGTTGTTATTAAGTTCGTGAGAGAGGAGGTGTCCCGGGAATTCCTCCGTCGGTACGGGGGGGGGGGCGTACGTTGCCGTTGCCAGATGATGCCGGCTCTGTGGTAATTTCGGACCACAGTGGTGCCCTTACTTATGTCAGTGTCCATGGTGCGCCCCTGGAGTTCCTTGATGACATCCTCCGGCGTTACTTCGGGGGTTTGGTACTGTTGTCAGCGTGCGGGTGAACACGCTCTCCTCGGGGCGGTATGCTGGGCGGCGTACAAACATTCACACGTTGGGGATGCACCTGTGGTCAGATATACCTTCTTCTGTCCGGCTTATGGGATACTACGTCTGGGTGTATTATGCCCAGCAGCCTCGTACCTGTTTCCGGTGTGGCCTGTTGGGGCATCAGGCTCCCGGGTGCTCTGAGGCCCCAGCTGCTCCTGTTAACTTGTTCCGAGACGAGGATTTCCCGCCGCTCCCTCTGGAGGCAGTCTCCGGTGATGATTATGAGGGGTGCACGTCCCGTTTGCTGCTGCAGCTCTCCCGGCGGCGCCTGACGTTCCTCCGGTTGTTGCCGTCCCTCCTCTGGTACCGTCGGTTGGTCTGCCTGATCCTGTCGCTGTCCCAGCTGCTCCCGTGGGCCTTCCTGGAGCTCCCTTTGTGACGTCGTTGTCTTCTCCTTTGTCTTTTGATGTTGCACCTGGCCCTGTGTCTGGGACTCGGGTCCCGGATGTGCTGGGTGCTAGGGTGGCTGAGGAGCCTCCTGCTGTGTGTGGCCTGGTTCCCCCTGTGGTAGAGGCTGCTGCCGTTCTGTGTCGGGCGTCGGTTCATCCGGCTCCTGGTACCCGTGTTTCTGGGTCACTTACCGGCTTTGACGATATCCGGCCAGTGCACAAACGTTCCCGGCGTTCGTCTTCTGCTTGGGCCGACGTTGGTGACTTCAGTGACTGCGAGTCTTCGGGTAATGACGGTGTGGATACGGATACGTCGATGTCTCCACGGTTCGTGATGGCGGAGGACCATGTGCCTGCTGGTGCCTGTGTCTCGGACGTGCCTTCGGTTCTTTCTCCGCCGGGGGACTCTCAGCAGTGGGAGGTGGTGGCTTCTGCTGCCGGGGATGGTGTGGACTCTGGTGCTGGGCGTGGCCTTGTGGTGCATTACGGAAGGATGCGCACCGTTAGGGTTCCCTGCTGTCGTCTGGTGGTGTGCCCGGGGCCGCGGGTACCCCTGTGGTGCGGGTGCGTGTTGGGGCCCTGGGAGACATGTTGCCGGCGTCTGTGATGCCGTTAGGTCACTGGTCGAAGATTGCCGAGTTACTGCTGTCTGACGGACCAGAGTACTTTCATGGTGGGCAAGTTCCCTTCCTGTGGGTGCGAGTAGCGACTTCTCGCCTCATGAGTACTACCATCTGGGTCCCTAGTTTCCAGGTGTTTGTTGCCCCGGTTCCGGATGTTATGGCGTCCCCGGTGGATGGACGGGACCCTTTGCAATGGGTGTTCTGGGAGGCGTTCAATGTACGGTTCCCGCGGGTCAGGTTTCCGGGCAAGTATGTGCTCTGATTTCCTGTGTGTTTGCTCTACGACATGCTGTGTGCCCCTCTGGCTGTTTGTTTGCCCTGTTATATTATGTGCTTCTGCCTCTCCCTTTGTGCATTTCTTTGCCGTGTGGCATATTAGTTTCTAGTGATTGGCATCACTCGTTTCGCGTTTTGGCTTGGCGTTTCGCCTTTCCTGGCTACGCGATTCACCCTTCACGGGTACGCCGGGGGTGCATCCGATCCCACGATCGTCGTCGCCCCTAACTCAACAACACCTACCACCACCCAAGTGGGTCCTTGACCCCGTATTTGTTAAAGAACATGAATGAGTAAAGCAACTTGGAGATACATACAAACAAACCAAAGCACAAGGTGACTTGCATGCATTTCTAGTTGCAAATAGAGAGGTGAGAAACATGAGCAACATTATACGTAATAAACATTGGGAAGAGTTCCTGCAAAGTATAAATGAGCACGTCAACACTTGTTGAAGTTTGGGAAAAGATACGAAAAATCTCTAGAAGCAGCCCAACTAAACCACTGCACCACAGCCCACTAGAACAAGCAAACATTCTCCTTGATCAATAGGCACTAACATCAAGTTACGACTAACTCCCAATTAACATACAGCACAAACTTAATAACACATGCCCCAACAGACAACGAACCTTGCCTGTACTGCTATCGACGTGTCGGACCTTAATGATGTAACTGAATGGGAATTAAATCATGCACTAGAGATGGGAAAATCAACTGCTCCTGGAGAGGACGGTATTACTTACAGTCTACTGAGATTAGTCTCACACGTACCAGGTAATCCACTTTTAGTATTGTACAGAATGAGTTTAAGTGAAGGAGTATTACCTGATGCTTGGAAAAGAGTGTCATTGTTCCCATCCCCAAACTACACTCAGATAATTATAGACCCATATCTCTAACATCGAGTGTTTGTAAAGTGCTTGAACGTATAGTTCTTAACCGACTCATGTATCGTATACAGGGGCACCCGTCACCCGAACTGTTTGGATTTATGCCTAGGCTCGGTACACAACACTGTTTTGCTGAGTTCTTCGCACATTTAGAAGCTTCCCCTCAAACAGTCTTCATCGACCTAGCAGCAGCTTTTGATACAGCAAACAGAGAAATCATACTGGAACAGCTTGCCGAGCTGGGAATACAAAGAAAATTACTGAAATGGATAAAGGGCTATTTGGCTCATCGAACAGCATATGTTTTGTTTAATGGTGTTAAAAGCACAGAGAGCAAACATTTTGAACTGGGAACTCCACAAGGAGGGGTCCTCAGCCCCTTGTTGTTCAACGTTCTGATGCATAAACTTATTAAAGATCTTCCAACTAATAATGAAGACACTGTCATTTGTTATGCTGATGATATATGTTTACAGGCTGCCTCCGAGCCTAGAATGCAAGTTCTGCTCGATGCTTTTGCTACTAGAGCTGAGGAATGTGGCGTCCTTATCTCTGTACAGAAAATTCGTGCCCTCATTCCGAGTGAGGGCAAATAAAACCCAAATGTCGAGTACACAGGCGATGAGTCACAATAACGTGGCTGAAGTATGTTGACCAGACCACACACTAGAAATTGAAGGGACGACGACGTTTCGGTCCGTCCTGGACCATTCTCAAGTCGATTGTGATGAGGAGGTAGGGACAGGCAATAAATAGGCAAGAGAGAGCTGAGGAGGAAAGTCAGGTGTAGGGGATAGTAGTAATGAGAACTGCAGCAGGCCTATTGGCCCATACGAGGCAGCTCCTATTATAACCACCGAAGGAGATAGTAATAGGAAAAAGAAGAGGATAGCAAGGGAGCGTAGGAGAAGACAATGAACAGAAAAAGGGAGAAGAGAGAAAGAAAAGGAAAGAGAAAGAAAGAAATGGAAGGGGAAAGCTTATGTTAAGTCACGTTTGTTAGAAAGATTAGAGCATTTGAGTATATACTGTGAAAGGGAAGAGTCCACAGCAACAAAGCCAGGACTCAAGTTCATGTTGGGTACATTGTGTATAAGAGCCGATTCTACAAGACGGCGTCTGTGTAGAGTAGAGGCAGGAAAGATTATTTTGGAGGAAGACCAATCAATGGGATGATTAGAATCCCTCACATGGCAGAAGAGAGCATTGTTAGTGTCTGCAGACTTAACACTTCTCTTGTGTTCTTTAAGTCTGTCATTCAGTGTACGGCCAGTTTCGCCAAAGTATTGGAGAGGACAAGATGAACAGGAAATAGAGTAGACACCAGCAGCATTAGAAGCAGGAGGAGCAGTGTGAACTAGATTGCTACGAAGTGTGTTAGTTTGTCGAAAGGCGAGTTTAATGTCAAGAGGACGAAAGGTATTGGTAAAAGTTTTGAGTTCAGATATGAAGGGAAGGCATAGTACAGTGCTACTAGTGTTGGAAGCAGGTTTAGGATGAAAGAAATTTCGTTTAGCTTGAGAGTAGGCACAGTTGATGAAATGCAAAGGATAACCAAGGCGAGAGAATGATTTGTAGATAAAGGCAATTTCAGAATCAAGAAACTGAGGGTCGCTGATGCGTAGAGCGCGGAGGAAGAGAGAGACGAGGACACTTTTCTTAACAGAAGGAGGATGGTAGGAAAAGAAGTGAATGTACATGCCACTATGCATGGGTTTACGGTAGACAGAGAAAGAGAACCCAGACACAGAGCTGTGAACATGAACATCAAGAAAAGGAAGGAGGGAATTAGATTCCCACTCAACTTTGAAATGGATAGAAGGAGCCAGATTGTTAAGAGAGGCGAGGAAAGGCTGGAAAAGATTAAGGTCATGAGGCCATAAAGCAAAATTGTCATCAACATGTATCAATAGAAGGAAGAAGAACATCGAAGTATTCCATGTAGAAATTAGCAAGAACAGGGGTGAGAGGGGAACCCATAGCGACACCGAAAGTTTGAGTGTAATATTTACCGTTGAAAGAGAAAGAGTTAGATTCAACACAGAATCGAGGAAAACGTCAGTGGGAAGTGGGAGAGGAAGGAGGCCCTCTGACACCTTCTGTCTTTCGGAACATTAGTCGACATCAAGACTAAGCATCTTACAAGAGGGTTGCAGGCGCAGTCTTTCTATGAAGTCCTGAGAGTGATCTCCAACAGTCCTTGGGCCCCTCTCTTCTAACCTTTCGTCCTACTCTCTTTCAGCAAGCAAGAACTTCTTGGTCTTGGTCTGTCTTTTGCTATTTCCCCTGGCCCACACTGTGGCATTGATCTCATTAGTTCCTTTGACAGGTTTGTCAATTCTAACTCTAGTACTCTTTCGGACCTGTCTGCCTTTAGAGGGGCCCTTATCCCCGTTCTTGACAGCTTGTTTTCTAAAAATCACCACCTTCCTCGTCGCTTCCAGCTTGCCCTTGCCTCCCTGAAATCTAACAACTCTATTCTTATCCTTCCTTCCGACAAAGGCAATTCGGTGGTTGTCCTTGACCGTGAGGACTACCTCCGAAAAGCAGATGTCTTGCTCTCTGACTCTCGCACTTATGCTCCTCTGACTTCTAACCCTTTGGATCGCCTCAAAACTTCCTTTAACCGCAAACTAAGACAGCTCTCTAGTCTTTGCCCTCCTGACTTTGATCTCATTAAACGTTTCCGTGTCATCTGCCCTTCTCTTCCTTATTTCTATGGTCTTCCTAAGACTCATAAACCTGGTGTTCCTCTTCGTCCTATCATTTCTTCACGGGGCTCTGTCAGCTATCCTCTTGCCTCCTGGCTCGCTAAAACCCTGACACCTTACCTTGGCACTTTTTCCCCTGCCCACCTTCGTCACTCTCAGGACTTCATAGAAAGACTGCGCCTGCAACCCTCTTGTAAGATGCTTAGTCTTGATGTCGACTCTCTGTTCACTAATGTTCCGCTCGATGACGTTCTCTCTTTCCTCAGACAGAAGGCGTCAGAGGGCCTCCTTCCTCTCCCACTTCCCACTGACGTTTTCCTCGATCTCATTAGACTCTGTGTTGAATCTAACTCTTTCTCTTTCAACGGTAAATATTACACTCAAACTTTCGGTGTCGCTATGGGTTCCCCTCTCTCCCCTGTTCTTGCTAATTTCTACATGGAATACTTCGAAACTGTTCTTCTTCCTTCTATTGATACTCGTCCCTCTCTCTGGCTTCGCTATGTTGATGACATTTTTGCTTTATGGCCTCATGACCTTAATCTTTTCCAGCCTTTCCTCGCCTCTCTTAACAATCTGGCTCCTTCTATCCATTTCAAAGTTGAGTGGGAATCTAATTCCCTCCTTCCTTTTCTTGATGTTCATGTTCACAGCTCTGTGTCTGGGTTCTCTTTCTCTGTCTACCGTAAACCCATGCATAGTGGCATGTACATTCACTTCTTTTCCTACCATCCTCCTTCTGTTAAGAAAAGTGTCCTCGTCTCTCTCTTCCTCCGCGCTCTACGCATCAGCGACCCTCAGTTTCTTGATTCTGAAATTGCCTTTATCTACAAATCATTCTCTCGCCTTGGTTATCCTTTGCATTTCATCAACTGTGCCCACTCTCAAGCTAAACGAAATTTCTTTCATCCTAAACCTGCTTCCAACACTAGTAGCACTGTACTATGCCTTCCATTCATATCTGAACTCAAAACTTTTACCAATACCTTTCGTCCTCTTGACATTAAACTCGCCTTTCGACAAACTAACACACATCGTAGCAATCTAGTTCACACGGCTCCTTCTGCTTCTAATGCTGTTGGTGTCTACTCCATTTCCTGTTCATCTTGTCCTCTCCAATACTTTGGCGAAACTGGCCGTACACTGAATGACAGACTTAAAGAACACAAGAGAAATGTTAATTCTGCAGACACTAACAATGCTCTCTTCTGACATGTGAGGGATTCTAATCATCCCATTGATTGGTCTTCCTCCAAAATAATCTTTCCTGCCTCTACTCTACACAGACGCCGTCTTGTAGAATCGGCTCTTATACACAATGTACCCAACATGAACTTGAGTCCTGGCTTTGTTGCTGTGGACTCTTCCCTTTCACAGTATATACTCAAATGCTCTAATCTTTCTAACAAACGTGACTTAACATTAGCTTACCCCTTCCATTTATCTTTCTTTCTCTTTCCTTTTCTTTCTCTCTTCTCCCCTTTTTCTGTTCATTGTCTTCTCCTACGCTCCCTTGCTATCCTCTTCTTTTTCCTATTACTATCTCGTTCGGTGGTTTTAATAGGAGCTGCCTCGTATGGGCCAATAGGCCTTCTGCAGTTCTCATTATTACTACTATCCCCTACATCTTACTTTCCTCCTCAGCTCTCTCTTGCCTATTTATTGCCTGTCTCTACCTCCTCATCACAATCGACTTGAGAATGGTCCAGGACGGACCGAAACGTCGTCGTCCCTTCAACTTCTAGTCTGTGTATTTATGTATTTATGTATGTAGGTTAGCTTAGCATTTTAAAAGAACTACAATCACCTTCTGTGGTTGAGTGTTCCATACAACCCTGAACTAAATGTTTAACACATCTCTAACCCTGTCCATGGAGGACAGAAGAAAATGTATATATGGTGGTTAGCATTGTAAATGTGAGGCCACGTTTGTGGTAGAAAAAAAAACATACACACACACACACACCCCCAAGGAGAGTGACAAATACACACACAGGGGCCGGTGGCCGAACAGACAGCACGCTGGATGCGTGATTCTGTGGTCCCAGGTTCGATCCTGGGCGCCGGCGAGAAACAATGGGCAGAGTTTCTTTCACCCTATGCCGTTGTTACATAGCAGTAAATAGGTATCTGTTGTCACGGGCTTCCTGGTGTGTGTGGTGTGGAAAAAAAGATAGTAGTAGTTAGAAACAGTTGATTGACAGTTGAGAGGCGGGCCGAAAGAGCAGAGCTCAACCCCCGCAAGCACAACAAGGTGAATACACACTGCGAGGGTGACAAACACACACACACACGCACCCAACGAGGGTGACAAACACACCCTGTACAGGTACACAACGGACGTTTATCTCTTTACCAGCAGGATAAAGCTCTGGGACAATATGAGGAGAAAAACAGCCAACACGAAGGTGTGGAATTACATGTAAGAAGAAATGTGTAAGGACAGGTGCAGGTTCCCAGGCCCGAAACCTCCACCTGCACATCCCATACAACCTGTGTTATTAGTGGTGGTGGTGGTGGGGCTGTTGTTGGTGGTGGTGGTGGTGTTGTTGTTGTTGGTGGAGGTGGTGGTGTTGTTGTTGCTGTTGGTGGTGGTGGTGGTGTTGTTATTAGTGGTGGTGGTGGTGTTGTTGTTAGTGGTGGTGGTGGTGTTGGTGTTAGTGGTGGTGCTGGTGTTGTTAGTGATGGTGGTGTTGTCAGTGGTGGTGGGGGTGTTGTTGTTAGTGGTGGGGGTGTTGTTGTTAGTGGTGGTGGTGTTGTTCTTAGTGGTGGTGGTGTTGTTTTTAGTTGTAATGTTGGTGATGGTGGTGGTGTTGTTGTTTGTGGTGGTGGTGGGGTTGTTAGTGGTGGTGATGTTGTTAGTGGTGGTGGTGGTTGTGGTGTTGTTAGTGGTGGTGGTGGTTGTGGTGTTGTTAGTGGTGGTGGTGGTATTGTTGGTGTTGTTGTTGTTGTTGGTAGTGGTGGTGGTAGTGTTATTGTTGTTGGTGGTGGTGATGTTGTTAGTGATGGTGTTGTTATTAGTGGTGGTGGTGGGGGTGGTAGTGTTGTTGTTGTTGTTGTTGTTGTTAGTGGTGGTGGTGGAGGTGTTGTTAGTGGTGGTGATGTTGTTGATGTTGTTTCTGTTGGTAGCAGTGGTAGTGGTGATGATAGAGGTGGTGGTGTTAGTGGTGGTGGTGTTAGTGGAGGTAGTGGTGGTGGTTGTGTTGTTGTTAGAGGTGGTGGTGTTGTTGTTAGTTATGGTGGTGTTGTTGTTAGAGGTACTGGTGGTGTTGTTAGTGATGATGGTGGTGTTGTTAGTGATGGTGGTGGTGTTGTTGTTATTGGTAGTGGTGGTGTTGTTGTTATTGGTAGTGGTGGTGTTATTTAATGGTGGTGGAGGTGTTGTTGTTGTTGGTGGTGGTGGTGGATATGAAGATGGTGTTGTTGGTGGTGGTGTTAGTGATGTTGTTTGAGGTGGTAGTGGTGGTGGTGGTGTTAGTGGTGGTGGTGTTATTAGTGGTGGTGGTTTTGTTGTTAGTGATGGTTGTGTTGTTGTTAGTGGTGATGGTGGTGTTGTTGTTAGTGGTGGTGATGGTGTTCTTAGTGGTGGTGGTGGTGTTGTTAGTGGTGGTGGTGGTGGTAGTGTTAGTGGTGGTGGTAGTGTTAGTGGTGGTGTTGTTGATAGTTGTGGTGGTGATGGTGTTGTTTGTGGTAGTGGTGGTGATGGTGTTAGTGGTGGTGGTGGTGTTAGTGGTGGTGTTGTTGTTGGTGTTGGTGGTGATGGTGGTGGTGTTGTTAGTTGTGGTGGTGGTGTTGTTAGTGGTGGTTGTGGTGGTGGTTGTAGTGGTGGTTGTGGCCGTGTTGGTGGTGGTGTTGTTGTTAGCCATGGTGGTGGTGTTGTTAGTGGTGGTGGTGTTGTTGTTTGTGGAGGTGTTGTTAGTGATGGTGGGGGTGGAGTTGTTAGTGGTGGTGGTGTTGTTGTTAGCAGTGGTGGTGGTTTTGTTAGTGGAGGTGGTGGTGGTGTTAGTGGTAGTGTTGTTGTTGTTGTTAGTGGGGGATGGTGGTGGTGTTGTTAGTTGTTGTGGTTATGGTGTTGTTATTGGTGGTGGTGGTGCTGTTGTTGTTGATGGAGGTGGTGGTGGTAGTGTTGTTGTTGTTGTTGTTGGTGGTGGTGTTGTTAATGGTGGTGTTGGTATTAGTGGTGGTGCTGGTAGAGTTGTTGTTGTTGTTGTTGTTAGTGGTGGTGGTGGTGTTGTTATAGTGGTGGTGATGTTGTTGTTGTTGGTGGCGGTGGTGGTGGTAGTATTGGTGGTGGTGGTGGTAGTGTTGTTGTTGGTGATGGTGGTGTTGTTAGTGGTGGTGTTGTTATTATTGTTGGTGGTGGTGGTAGTGTTGTTGATGTTGCTGTTCTTGGTGTCGGTGATGGTGGTGGTGGAAGTGGCGGTGGTAGTTTTGGTGGTGTTAGTGGTGGTAGTGATGTTGTTAGTCATGGTGGGGATGGTGGTGTTAGTGATGGTTGTGGTGGTGGTGGTGGTGGTGGTATTAGTGGTGGTTGAGTTGTTAGTGGTGGTGGTGGTGGTATTGTTGTTAATAGTGGTGGTGGTGGTGGTATTAGTGGTGGTGGTGGTGGTATTAGTGGTGGTGTTGTTGTTAGTGGTGGTGGTGGTGGTGTTGTTAGCCGTGGTGATGGTGGTGGTTGTGGTAGTGTCAGTGGTGGTTTTGTTGATAGTGGTGGTAGTTGTGTTGTTTTTAGTGGTAGTGTTGGTGGTTGTGTTGTTAGCGGTGTTGGTGATATTAGTGCTGGTGGTGGTGTTGTTAGTGAAGGTGGTGCTGGTGTTGATAGTGGTGGTGGTGTTGTTGTTGTTGTTAGTTGTGGTGTTTTGTTGTTAGTGGTGGTGGTTGTGGTGGTGTTGTTGATAGTGGTGGTGGTGGTGGCGTTGTTGTTAGTGGTGGTGGAAGTGGTGTTGTTGTTAGTAGTGGTGGTGCTGGTGTTGTTGTTAGTGGTGGTTGTGTTGGTGTTGTTGTTAGTGGTGGTTGTGGTGGTGTTGTTGTTTGTGATGGTGGTGGTGTTAAAGGTGGTGTTCATGTTAGTGGTGGTAGTGGTGTTGTTGCTAGTGGTGGTGGTGGCTATGGTGGTGTTAATGGTTATAGTGTTGTTAAAGGAGGTGGTGGTGGTGTTGTTAGTGTTAGTAGTAGTGGTGGTGATGGTGTTATTGGTGGTGTTGTTATTAGTGGTGGTGGTGGTGTTGTTACAGTGGTGGTGGTGTTGCTTGTGGTGACAGTGAAGGTGGTGTTAGTGGTGGTGGTGGTGGTGTTAGTGGTGGTTATGATGGTGTTGTTGTTAGTGGTGGTGGTGGTGTTGTTAGTAGTGGAGGTGGTTTTGTTAGTGGTGGTGGTGGTGGTGGTATTGTTGTTGTTGTTGTTGTTGGTGGTGGTGGTGGTGGTATTAGTGGTGGAGTTGTTGTTAGTGGTGGTGGTGGTGGTGTTGTTAGTCGTGGTGATAGTGGTGGTGGTGGTAGTGTCAGTGATGGTTTTGTTGATAGTGGTGTAAGTTGTGTTATTTTTAATGGAAGTGTTGGTGATGGTGTTGTTAGCGGTGTTGGTGTTGTTAGTGGTGGTGATAGTGTTGTTAGTGAAGGTGGTGGTGGTGTCGTTAGTGTTGGTGGTGTTGGTGGTGTTAGTCGTGGTCGTGGTGTGTTGTTGTTAGTGGTGGTGGTGGTGTTGTTACAGTAGTGGTGTTGTTGTTAGTGGTGGTGGTGGTGTGTTGTTGTTATTGGTGGTGGTGTTGTTGTTAGTGGTGGTGGTGGTGGTGGTCGTGTTAGTAGTGATGGTGGTGGTGTCTTTGTTAGTGGTGGAGGTGGAGTTGTTGTTAGTAGTGGTGGTGGTGGTCCTGGTGTTGTTGTTTGTGGTTGTGGTGGTGGTGGTGATGGTGGTGTTGTTAGTGGTAGTGGTGGTGGTGATGTTAGTGGTGGTGTTGTTAGTGTTGGTAGTGATGGTGGTGGCGTTGTTGTTAGTAGTGGAGGTGGTTTTGTTAGTGGTGGTGGTGGTGGTGTTGTTGTTAGTGGTGGTGGTGGTGGTGTTGTTGTTAGTGGTGGTGATGGTGGTATTGTTGTTAGTAGTGGTTTATGGTGGTATTAGTGGTGGAGTTGTTGCTAGTGGTGGAGTTGTTGCTAGTGGTGGTGGTGGTGGTGGTGGTGTTGTTAGTCGTGGTGATGGTGTTTGTCGTAGTGTTAGTGCTGGTTTTGTTGACAGTGGTGGAAGTTATGTTATTTTTAATGGTAGTGTTGGTTATGGTGGTGTTAGTGGTGATAGTGTTGTTAATGGAGGTGGTGGTGGTGTTGTTAGTGTTACTAGTGGTGGTGGTGATGGTGTTATTGGTGTTGTTATTAGTGGTGGTGGTGTTGATATAGTGGTGGTGGTGTTGTTAGTGGAGGCAGTGATGGTGTTGTTAGTGGTGGTGGTGGTATTAGTGGTGGTTATGATGGTGTTGTTGTTAGTGGTGGTGGTGGTGGTGTTGTTGTTGTTGTTAGTAGTGGTGGAGGTGAAATTGTTGTTAGTGGTGGTGGTGGTGGTGTTGTTGTTAGTAGTGGTGGAGGTGAAATTGTTGTTAGTAGTGGTGGTGGTGGTGTTGTTGTTAGTAGTGGTGGAGGTGAAATTGTTGTTAGTGGTGGTGGTTAAGTTCTTGTTAGTGGTGGTGGTGGGGGTAGTGTTGTTGTTGTTAGTGATGGTGGTGGTGTTGTTGTTAGTGATGATGGTGGTGGTGTTGTAAGTGGTGGTGTTGTTAGTGTTGGTGGTGGTGGTGGTGGTGTTAGTCGTGGTCGTGGTGTGTTGTTGTTAGTGGTGGTGGTGGTGTTGTTAGTGTTGGTGGTGGTGGTGGTGTTAGTCGTGGTCGTGGTGTGTTGTTGTTAGTGGTGGTGGTGGTGTTGTTACAGTACTGGTGTTGTTGTTAGTGGTGGTGGTGATGCTGGTGTTAGTGGTGGTGTTGTTACAGTGGTGGTGGTGGTGTTGTTGTTAGTGGTGGTGGTGGTGTTGTTGTTAGTGGTGGTGGTGGTGTTAGTTGTGGTGGTGGTGTGTTGTTGTTATTGGTGGTGGTGTTGTTGTTAGTGGTTGTGGTGGTGGTGGTCGTGTTAGTAGTGATGGTGCTGGTGTCTTTGTTAGTGGTGGAGGTGGAGTTGTTGTTAGTAGTGGTGGTGGTGGTCCTGGTGTTGTTGTTTGTGGTTGTGGTGGTGGTGGTGATGGTGGTGTTGTTAGTGGTAGTGGTGGTGGTGATGTTAGTGGTGGTGTTGTTAGTGTTGGTAGTGATGGTGGTGGCGTTGTTGTTAGTAGTGGAGGTGGTTTTGTTAGTGGTGGTGGTGGTGGTGTTGTTGTTAGTGGTGGTGGTGGTGGTGTTGTTGTTAGTGGTGGTGATGGTGGTATTGTTGTTAGTAGTGGTGGTGGTGGTATTAGTGGTGGAGTTGTTGCTAGTGGTGGAGTTGTTGCTAGTGGCGGTGGTGGTGGTGGTGGTGTTGTTAGTCGTGGTGATGGTGGTGGTCGTAGTGTTAGTGGTGGTTTTGTTGACAGTGGTGGAAGTTATGTTATTTTTAATGGTAGTGTTGGTGATGGTATTGTTAACGGTGTTGGTGTTTTTAGTGGTGGTGATAGTGTTGTTAGTGAAGGTGGTGGTGGTGTTATTAGTGGTGGTGGTGGTGTTGATGGTGGAAGTGGTGTTGTTATTAATGGTGGTGGTGGTGTTGTTACAGTGGTGGTGGTGGTGTTAGTGGTGACAGTGTTGGTGGTGTTAGTTTGGTCATGGTGTTGTTATGGACCTGAGTCCATCGTCGAAGCACGGAGCAGTGACGACAACGCCATATGTGAGTCCGCTCCCGAAAACCCCACAACATGGACAACGCCATCTAGTGGTGACAGGATATGCAGGCAACAGGCGCTGGATTCCTGTCCTAGTCAGCTCGTGATGTAACCGCTGCTGACCTCTGGTGAGGTGGCGGTTAGACAATGAACGCCATCTATGGAGCAAATAGGTGGACGTTTCTGTCTAAGCTAGTAAGTGAAGTTTTCTAGTGGCCCCAGGTAGTGTCCCCAGTACTGATGACGTGTCTACTTTCAGAGTCAACCTAGGACGGTTGTGAGGTACGTGGAGTCAGTCTACCCAAGGCAGCCAAGGTCTCTTCACCAGTCTGCTTTATAGAAGCTGTGAGCCACCCCCGGACGAACTCTGCTGAGTGTGTGATTGCCTGCCTGAGGAGTGGCAGTAACGGGATTCGCCGTATCCGGGGCTGGCTGGTGGAAGAGACCACCCACTGAGGTGACGACTGAGGAGGGTGACCAGCGAGTCACACGAGGCTCCTGCCTAGGGCTTGCAACCCTAGTATTAGTCGAGGAGTGGTCTGACAGCGAAGCTGACTAGTACCTGCCAGCTACAGGCTGGACCGTGGTTGTAGGCCATCACGACGAGGCACCCAGTGGGATTGTGGTTTGGCTGTCCTGTGGCCAGGGTGGATTCATCGTGGGTTCTGGGCCACAGAGGAGGAGACCAGGAAAGGATACCCAGAGGAAGCGTCGCCGAGCGTCCAGTGTCTTCATAAGAAGACGAAGCTGTATATAATTGTGTAGTAATAATTCCCGTGTGTGACTTTTTACATATGGTGGTGGGAATATAAATATATATATATATATATATATATATATATATATATATATATATATATATATATATATATATATATAAAAGGGAATATACATATATATTAGAATACTGGTGTATTTGTGTACCTCCCCCATTGTTTTAACTTACGTTACGGAACACACCCCTTGAAAGCCTCTACTAACTTGGGGGCTGGATACCCAAACAACTATTACCATCAGTAAAGAACCAAGTTGCGTCCCAGTAGGGCCGAAACAGGTGTATTGTTGTTAGTGTTGGTGGTGATTGTGGTGGTGGTGTTAGTGGTGGTGGTGGTATTGTTGATGTTAGTTGTTGTGTTTTGTTGTTGGTGATGGTGGTGGTGTTGTTGTTAGTGGTAGTGGTGGAAATGTTGTTGTAAGTTGTGGTAGTGGTATGTTGTTGTTAGTGGTGGTGGTGGTGTTAGCAGTAGTGGTGTTGTTGTTGTTCTTAGTTGTGGTGTTTTGTTGTTAGTGGTGGTGATGGTGGTGGTGACGTTTTTGTTAGTGGTGGTGGAGGTGGTGTTGTTGTTACAAATGGTGGTGGTGGTGGTGGTGTTCTTGATAGTGGTGGTTGTGTTGGTGTTGTTGTTAGTGGTGGTGGTGGTAGTGTTGTTGTTTGTGATGGTGGTGGTGTTAAAGGTGGTGTTGCTGTTAGTGGTGTTGTTGTTAGTGGTGGTAGTGGTGTTGTTGTTAGTGGTGGTGGTGTTGTTGTTAGTGGTGGTGGTGGTGTTGTTAGTGGTGGTGTTAGTGGTGATAGTGTTGTTAATGGACGTGGTGGTTGTGTTGTTAGTGTTAGTAGTGGTGGTGGTGATGGTGTTATTGGTGTTATTGGTGGTGTTGTTATTAGTGGTGGTGTTGTTAGTGGTGGTAGTGAAGGTGGTGTTAGTGGTGGTGGTGTTAGTGGTGGTTATGATGGTGTTATTGTTAGTAGTTGTGGTGGTGTTGTTGTTAGTAGTGGTGGTGGTGTTGTTGTTAGTAGTGGTGGTGGTGGAATTGTTGTTGTTGTAGGTGGCGGTGGTGGTGGTAGTGGTGGTGGAAGTCGTAGTGGTGGTGTTGTTGTTAGTGGAGGTGGAGGTGTTGTTAGTGGTGGTGGAGGTGGTTTTGTTAGTGGTGGTTGTGGTGTTGTTAGTGGTGTTCGTGGTAGTAAGGTTGTTTTAGTGGTGTTGGTTGTGGTGGTGTTTGTGTTAGAAGTGGTTGTGGTGGTTTTGTTGTTAGGTGTGATGGTAGTGGTGTTGTTGTTAGTGGAGGTGGTGGTATTGTGTTAGTGGTGGTGTTGTTGTTAGTGGTGGTGTTGGTGTTTTTGTTAGTGGTGGTAGTGGTGAAGGAGTTGTTGTTAGTAGTGGTGGTGGTGGGGTTGTTGTTAGCCGTTGTTGTGGTGTTGTTAGTTTTGGCTGTGATGGTGGTGTTGTTTCAAGGGGTGGTGGTGGAGTTGTTATTGTTGTTGCTGGTGGTTGCGGTGTTGTTGATGGTGGTGGTGGTTTTTTTTGGTGGTGGTATTGTTGTTAGTGTTAGTGCTGGTTTTATTAGTTGTGGTGGTGATGGAGGTGATGTTCTTGTTAGTGTAGGTGGTAGTAGTGGTGATGGTGTTAGTGGTAGTTTTGGTGATGTTAGTGGTAGTGTTCTTGGTAATGGCAGTGGCAGGATTGTTATTAGTGGTGGTGGTAATGTTGTTAGTGGTAGTGGTGGTAGTGGTGTTTTTAGTGGTCGTGGTGAAGGGGGTGTTGATAATGGTAGTAGTGGTGTTGTTAGTAGTTGTAGTGGTGGTGGTTGTACTAGTGGTGGTGGTGGTGGTGGTAGTAGTGTTGTTGATAGTGGTGGTAGTGTTGTTGATAGTGGTGGTAGTCGTGGTGATGGTGTTGTTAGTGGTGGTGGTGGTGTTGTTAGGGGTTGCAGTGGTGTTGTTAATTTTACTGGTTGTGATTGTGTTAGTAGTGATAATGTTGTTAGTGGTGGTGGTGGTGTTAGTGGTCGTGGTGCTGTTAGAGGTGGTGGTGGTGTTGTTTTTAGTAGTGGTGGTAGTGGCGATGATGGTGCTGTTGTAAGTGGTGGTGATGGTGTTGTTGGTGGTGGTGGTGATGGGGGTGTTTTTAGTGGTAGTTGTAGTGGTGTTAGTGGTGGTGTTGTTAGTGTTGGTGGTGATGGTGGTGGTGTTGTTAGTGGTGGTGGTGGTGGTTGTAGTGGTGGTTGTGGCCGTGTTGGTGGTGGTGTTGTTAGTCGTGCTGGTGTTGTTAGTTGAGGTGGTGTTGTTGTTGTTAGTGATGGTGGGGGTGGAGTTGTTAGTGGTGGTGGTGTTGTTGTTAGTAGTGGTGGTGGTTTTGTTAGTGGTGGTGGTGGTGGTGTTAGTAATAGTTTTGTTTTTATTAGTGGGGGGTGGTGGTAGTGTTGTTAGTTGTTGTGGTTATGGTGTTGTTATTGGTGGTGGTGGTGCTGTTGTTGTTGATGGAGGTGGTGGTAGTGATAGTGTTGTTGTTGTTGGTGGTGGTTGTGGTGGTGATGTTGTTAGTGGTGGTGTTGGTATTAGTGGTGGTGGTGGTAAAGTTGTTGTTGTTAGTGGTGGTGGTGGTGTTGGTATAGTGGTGGTGATGTTGTTGTTGGTGGTGGCGGTGGCAGTGGTGGTGGTAGTGTTGTTGTTGCTGTTGTTGGTGATGGTGGTGTTGTTAGTGATGTTGTTGTTATTATTGATGGTGGTTATGGTAGTGTTGTTGTTGTTAGTGGTGGTGGTGGTGGTGTTGATGTTGTTGTTGGTGTCGGTGGTGGTGGCTGTGGCGGTGGTAGTCGTGGTGGTGTTAGTGGTGGTGGTGATGTTGTTAGTGATGGTGGGTATGGTGTTAGGTATGGTGGTGGTGTTGTTGTTAGTAGTGGTGGTGGTTTTGTTAGTGGTGGTGGTGTTGTTGTTAGTTGTTGTGGTGGTGGTGGTGTTGTTAGTGGTGGTGGTATTGTTGTTAGTAGTGGTGGTGGTAGTATTAGTTGTGGTGTTGTTAGTGGTGGTGGTGGTGGTGTTGTTAGTCGTGGTGATGGTGGGGGTAGTGTCAGTGGTGGTTTTGTTGATAGTGGTGGTATTTGTTGTTTTTAGTGGTAGTGTTGGTGGTGGTGTTGTTAGTGAAGGTGGTGCTGGTGTTGTTAGTTGTAGTGTTTTGTTGTTAGTGTTGGTGGTGGTGTTGTTGATAGTGGTGGTGATGGTGCTGGTGGCGTTGTTGTTAGTGGTGGTGGAGGTGGTGTTGTTAGTAGTGGTGGTGGCCGTGTTGTTGATAGTGGTGGTTGTGCTGGTGTTGTTGTTAGTGGTGGTGTTGTTGTTTGTGATGGTGATGGTGTTAAAGGTGGTGATGCTCTTAGTGGTGGTAGTGATGTTGTTGTTAGTGTTGTTGTAAGGGGTGGTGGTGTTGTTGTTAGTGGTGGTGGTGTTGTTGTTAGTGGTGGTGGTGGTGTTGTTAGTGGTGGTGTCGTTGTTAGTGGTGGTGGTGTTAGTGGTGATAGTGTTGTTAATGGAGGTGGTGGTGGTGTTGTTAGTGTTAGTAGTGGTGGTGGCGATGGTGTTATTGGTGGTGTTGTTACAGTGGTGGTGGTGTTGTTAGTGGTGGTTATGATGGTGTTGTTGTTACTGGTGGTGGTGGTGTTGTTGTTAGTGGTGGTGGTGGTGTTGTTGTTAGTAGTGGTGGTGGTGGTGGAATTGTTAGTGTTGTTGGTGGCGGTGGTGGTGGTAGTGGCGGTGGATGTCGTGGTGGTGTTAGTGGTAGTGGTGGTCTTGTTAGTGATGGTGGGGATGGTGTTGTTAGTGATGGTGGTGTTGTTATTGTTAGTAGTGAAGGTGATTTTAGTGGTAGTTGTGGTGTTGTTAGTGGTGGTGGTGGTGGTATTGTTGTTAGTAGTGGTTGTTAGTAGTGGTGGTTAGTAGTAGTGGTGGTATTAGTGGAGGAGTTGTTGTTACTGGTGGGGGTGGTGTTGTTAGTTGTGGTCGTGGTCTTTTGTTGTTAGTGGTGGTGGTGATGGTAGTGGAGGCGGTGGTGGTGTTGTTGTTAGTGGTGGTGGTGTTGTTAGTGGTGGTGGTGATGGTGATGGTGGTGGCGTTGTTGTTAGTGGTGGTGTTGTTGTTTGTAGTGGTGGTGGTGGTGTTGTTGATAGTGGTGGTTGTGGTGGTTTTGTTGTTAGTGGTGGTGGTGGTGGTGTTGTTGTTAGTGATGGTGGTGGTGTTGTTGTTTGTTGTGGTGGTGGTGTTAAAGGTGGTGTTGCTGTTAGTGATGGTGCTGGTGTTGTTGTTAGGGGTGGTGGTGTTATCGTTAGTAGTGGTGGTGGTGGTGTTGTTAGTGGTGGTGGTTATGGTGGTGTTAGTGGTGATAGTGTTTTAATGGAGGTGGTGGTGTTGTTGTTAGTGTTACTAGTGGTGGTGGTGATGGTGTTATTGGTGTTGTTGTTATTAGTGGTGGTGGTGGTGGTGTTGTTACAGCGGTGGTGGTGGTGTTAGTGGAGGTAGTGATGGTGTTGTTAGTGGTGGTTGTGGTGGTGGTGGTGTTAGTGGTGGTTATGATGGTGTTGTTGTTAGTGGTGGTGGTGGTGGTGTTGTTGTATTTAGTTGTGGTGGAGATGAAACTGTTGTTAGTGGTGGTGGCTAAGTTCTTGTTAGTGGTGGTGGTGGTGGTGGAATTGTTGTTGTTAGTGGTGGTGTTGTTGTTAGTGGTGATGATGGTGGTAGTATTGTAGGTGGTGGTGTTGTTAGTGTTGGTGGTGGTGTTAGTCGTGGTGTGTTGTTGTTAGTGTTGGTAGTGGTGTTGTTACAGTGGTGGTGTTGTTGTTAGTGGTGGTGTTGATGTTGGTGTTAGTGGTGGTGGTGGTGGTGTTGTTACAGTGGTGGTGGTGTTGTTGTTAGTGGTGGTGGTGGTGGTGGTGTTAGTTGTGGTGGTAGTGTGTTGTTAGTGGTGGTGGTGGTGTTGTTTGTGGTGATGGTGGTTGTGTTGTTGTTAGTAATGGTGGTGGTGGTGTTGTTAGTGGTGGTGGTGTTAGTGGTGATAGTGTTGTTAATGGAGGTGGTGGTGGTGTTGTTAGTGTTAGTAGTGGTGGTGGTGATGGTGTTATTGGTGGTGTTGTTACAGTGGTGGTGGTGGTGGTGTTGTTAGTGGTGGTTATGATGGTGTTGTTGTTACTGGTGGTGGTGGTGTTGTTGTTAGTGGTGGTGGTGGTGTTGTTGTTAGTAGTGGTGGTGGTGGTGGAATTGTTAGTGTTGTTGGTGGCGGTGGTGGTGGTAGTGGCGGTGGAAGTCGTGGTGGTGTTAGTGGTAGTGGTGGTCTTGTTAGTGATAATGGTGTTGTTAGTGGTAGTGGTGGTCTTGTTAGTGTGGTGTTGTTATTAGTAGTAGTGAAGGTGATTTTGTTAGTGGTAGTTGTGGTGTTGTTAGTGGTGGTGGTGGTGGTATTGTTGTTAGTAGTGGTTGTTAGTAGTGGTGGTTAGTAGTAGTGGTGGTATTAGTGGAGGAGTTGTTGTTAGTAGTGGTGGTATTGTCAGTGGTGGTTTTGTTGATAGTGGTGGAAGTTGTGTTATTTTTAATGGTAGTGTTGGTGATGGTGATGTTAGCGGTGTTAGTGTTGTTAGTGGTGGTGGTAGTGTTGTTAGTGAAGGTGGTGGTGGTGTTGTTAGTGGTGGTGGTAGTGTTGATGGTGGTGGTGGTGTTGTTATTAATGGTGGTACTGGTGTTGTTACAGTGTTGGTGTTATGAGTGGTGGCAGTGGTGGTGGTGGTGTTGTTAGTTGCGGTCGTGGTGTTTTGTTGTTAGTGGTGGTGGTGATGGTAGTGGAGGTGGTGGTGGTGTTGTTCTTAGTGGTGGTGGTGATGGTGGTGGTGTTGTTGTTAGTGGTGGTGTTGTTGTTAGTAGTGGTGGTGGTGGTGTTGTTGATAGTGGTGGCTGTGGTGGTTTTGTTGTTAGTGGTGGTGGTGGTGGTGGTGTTGTTGTTAGTGGTGGTGGTGGTGTTGTTGTTTGTGGTTGTGGTGGTGTTAAAGGTGGTGTTGCTGTTAGTGATGGTGCTGGAGTTGTTGTTAGGGGTGGTGGTGTTATCGTTAGTAGTGGTGGTGGTGGTGTTGTTAGTGGTGGTGGTTATGGTGGTGTTAGTTGTGAAAGTGTTTTAATGGAGGTGGTGGTGTTGTTGTTAGTGTTACTAGTGGTGGTGGTGATGGTGTTATTGGTGTTGTTGTTATTAGTGGTGGTGGTGGAGGTGGTGTTAGTGGAGGCAGTGATGGTGTTGTTAGTGGTGGTTGTGGTGGTGGTGTTAGTGGTGGTTATGATGGTGTTGTTGTTAGTGGTGGTGTTAGTGGTGGTGTGGTGTGGTGTGGTGTGGTGTTGTAGTGTTAGTAGTGGTGGAGGTGAAACTGTTGTTAGTGGTGGTGGCTAAGTTCTTGTTAGTGGTGGTGGTGGTATTGTTGTTGTTAGTGGTGGTGTTGTTGTTAGTGGTGATGATGGTGGTAGTATTGTAGGTGGTGGTGTTAGTCGTGGTGTGTTGTTGTTAGTGTTGGTAGTGGTGTTGTTACAGTGGTGGTGTTGTTGTTAGTGGTGGTGTTGATGTTAGTGTTAGTGGTGGTGGTGGTGTTGTTACAGTGGTGGTGTGTTGTTGTTAGTGGTGGTAGTGGTGTTAGTTGTGGTGGTAGTGTGTTGTTAGTGGTGGTGGTGGTGTTGTTTGTGGTGATGGTGGTTGTGTTGTTGTTAGTGGTGGTGATGGTGGTGTTATTGTTGTTAGTAGTGGTGGAGGTGGTGGTGATGTGGTGTTGTTGTAGTAGTGGTAGTGGTGATGTAGGTGGTGGTGGTGGTGGTGGTGTTGTTAGTTGTGGTGGTTGTTAGTGGTGGTGGTGATGTTAGTGGTGGTGTTGGTGTTGTTAGTGGTATGGTTAGTGGTGGTGTTGTTGTTAGTTGGTAGTGGTGTTGTTGGTGATGGTGGTGGTGTTGTTATTAGTAGTGGAGGTGGTTTTGTTAGTGGTGGTGGCGTTGTTAGTGGTGATGGTGGTGATATTGTTGTTAGTAGTGGTGGTATTAGTGGTGAAGTTCTTGTTAGTGGTGGTGGTGGTGGTGTTAGTTGTGGTGGTAGTGTGTTGTTAGTGGTGGTGGTGGTGTTGTTTGTGGTGATGGTGGTTGTGTTGTTGTTAGTGGTGATGGTGGTGATATTGTTGTTAGTAGTGGTGAAGTTGTTGTTAGTGGTGGTGGTGGTGTTAGTTGTAGTGTGTTGTTAGTGGTGGTGTGGTGATGTGTGGTGATGGTGGTGGTGGTGTTGTTTGTGGTGATGGTGGTGGTGTTGTTGTTAGTAGTGGTGATGGTGGTGTTAGTTGTGGTGTAGTGGTGTTGTTGTTGGTTGGTGGTGTGGTTTGGTTGTTAGTATTGGTAGTGGTGGTGTTGTTGATAGTGGTGGTGGTGATGTTGTTTGTGGTTGTGGTGGTGGTGGTGATGGTGGTGTTGTTAGTGGTAGTGATGTTAGTGGGGGTGTTGTTGTTAGTGATGGTGGGTATGGTGTTGTTAGTGATGGTGGTGGTGTTGTTATTAGTAGTGGAGGTGGTTTTGTTAGTGGTGGTGGTGTTGTTAGTGGTGATGGTGGTGATATTGTTGTTAGTAGTGGTGGTATTAGTGGTGAAGTTGTTGTTAGTGGTGGTGGTGGTGGTGTTGTTAGTCGTGGTGATGGTGATGGTTTTGTTGATAGTTGAGGAAGTTGTGTTATTTTTAATGGTAGTGTTGGTGATGGTGTTGATTGCGGTGTTGGTGTTGTTAGGGAAGGTGGTGATGGTGTTGTTAGTGGTGGTGGTGGTGTTGATGGTGGAGGTGGTGTTGTTAGTCGTTAATGGTTTTGTTGGTGAGGTGGTGTTATTATTAATACAGTGTTGGTTGGTGGTTGCGGTGTTTGGTCATGGTGGGTTGTTGTTAGTGGTGGTAATGGTGGTGTTAGTGGTGGTGGAGGTGTTGTTTTTGTTAGTTGTGGTGTTTTGTTGTTAGTGGTGGTGGTGTTGTTGTTAGTGGTAGTGGTGGTGGTGATGGTGTTTTTAGTGGTGGTGGTGGTTGTTACAAACCGTTCATTGATGCTCGTGACCCGTACAGCAACAAAATCTTGTGGTCTAGGGACATTTACCGATGCTGCAATCTCAAGGTGGGTCACCAGTATAATCCCATGGTTTGCACAGACAAGATTTAAAATTAATCACCCCTTTAGGACTAAGAAATCACTCAATTAAAAATTAATATATATTATAAATATACTTAAGTTAATTTTTTTTGAGATATATACACGAGTTGTTACATTCTTGTACAGCCACTTGTACGCGTAGCGTTTCGGGCAGGTCCCTGGAATACGATCCCCTGCCGCGAAGAATCGTTTTGTTGTTATCAATTATTTTGTTGTTATTAATTATCAATATTATATGTCTCCACAGGCTAACATATTACAACAGAACAGAATAGATATAATATTACAGACTTTACTCCTAGATGTGATCCTTCCGGTGTCCAAACAGTTACTGAATAATGTTCTTACGGCAGGAGCCGATGTCGCTTCTGCACAACATTTTAAGTGACAGTTTTTACTTAATATAAATCTTACTTACATAGAGCCATATAATGGGAATTACTTAACTAAATTAAGGAATGATCAGATTTACATGAATAAACAGAAATAATGGAGTTACTAATATAATAGTTATATTTATAAAATAAAGAATGTGTTGGCAACTGCCAATAATGGCAGGAAATAATATCCCACAAATATTGCCCACTAGGTGAAACAATAATATCGGTTTCCCACAGTCTTGCCAATAAGTGATCAGCACAAAACTATAACTTTCACACGGGAAGCTGAGACACACACAAAAATATAATAACGGTTTCCCACGGTTTGGTCCGCCCACGGATCACCACAACAATATAACATATCAGCACAAAAAAGTAATGATAAAAACATACAAGTACTGATATAAGCATACAAGTAATGATGCATGGATATAGTACTTATTTTATATTTATATACGTATCCAATAGGGGTACACAACAATGGTGATGGTGGTGGCGTTGTTGTTAGTGGTGGTGGAGGTGGTGTTGTTGTTAGTGGTGGTGGTTATAGTGTTGTTAATGGAGGTGGTGGTGGTGTTGTTAGTGGAGGCAGTGATGGTGTTGTTAGTGGTGGGTGTGGTGGTGGTGGTTATGATGGTGTTGTTGTTAGTGGAGGTGGTGTTGTTGTTAGTAGTGGTGATGAAATTATTGTTAGTGGTGGTGGTTAAGTTATTGTTAGTGGTGGTGGTGTTGTTGTTATTAGGGGTGGTGGTGCTGTTGTTGTTAGTGGTGGTGGTGGTGTTGTTAGTGGTGGTTTTGTTGTGTGGTGGTGGTGGTGTTGTTGTTAGTGGTGGTGTTGTTATTAGTTGTGGTGTTGTTGTAAGTGGAGGTGGGTATAGTGGTGATAGTGTTGTTAATGGAGGTGGTGGTGGTGTTGTTAGTGTTAGTAGTGGTGGTGGAGATGGTGTTGTTGTTATTAATGGTGGTGCTGGTGTTGTTACAGTGGTGGTGGTGTTGTTAGTGGAGGCAGTGATGGTGTTGTTAGTGGTGGGTATGGTGGTGGTGGTTATGTTGATGTTGTTGTTAGTGGTGGTGGTGGTGTTGTTGTTAGTAGTGGTGGAGGAGAAATTGTTGTTAGTGGTGGTGGTTAAGTTCTTGTTAGTGGTGGTGGTGGTGTTGATGATAGTGGAGGTGTTGTTAGTGGTGGTGTTGTTAGTGGTGGTGGTGTTAGTCGTGGTGGTGGTGTGTTGTTGTTAGTGGTGGTGGTGTTAGTCGTGGTGGTGGTGTGTTGTTGTTAGTGGTGGTGGTGGTGTTTTTACAGTGGTGGTGGTGGTGTTGTTGTTAGTGGTGGTGGTGGTGTTGTTACAGTGGTGGTAGTTTTGTTGTTAGTGGTGTTGATTGTGGTGGTGGTGTTAGTGATGGTGGTATTGTTGTTAGTGGTGGTGGGGGTAGTGTTGTTATTGGTGGTGGTAGTGGTGGTGGTGTTATTGGTGGTGATGGTGGTAGTGTTGTTGTTAGTGGTGGTAGTGGTGGTGTTGTTAGTGGTGGTGTTGTTAGTAGTTGTAGTGGTAGTTGGGGAAGTGGTGGTGATCGTGGTGTTAGTAGTGGTGGTGGTCTTGTTAATGGTGGTGGTGTTGTTGTTAGTGGTGGTGGAGGTGTTGTTAGTGGTGGTGGAGGTGGTGTTGTTAGTGGTGATTGTGTTGTTGTTGTTAGTGGTGTTGGTCGTAGTAAGGCTGTTTTAGTGGTGTTGGTTGTGGTGGTGTTTGTGTTAGAAGTGGTGGTGGTGGTGGTGGTGGTTTTGTTGTTAAGTGTGATGGTAGTGGTGTTGTTGTTAGTGGTTATAGTGGTGGTGGTGGTGGTGGTGGTGTTGTTAGGTGTGATGGTAGTGGTGTTGTTGTTAGTGGTTATAGTGTTGGTGGTGTTGTTGTTAGTGGTGGTGATGATGGTGCTGTTGCTAGTGATGGTGATGGTGGTGCTGTTGTAAGTGGTGGTGTTGTTGTTAGTGGAGGTGGTGGTGTTTTTGTTAGTGGCGGTAGTGGTGAAGGAGTTGTTGTTGTTAGTAGTCGTGGTGGTGGGGTTGTTGTTAGTCGTGGTTGTGGTGTTGTTGTTAGTTTTGGCTGTGATGGTGGTGTTGTTTCAAGTGGTGGTGGTGGAGTTCTTATTGTTGTTGCTGGTGGTTGCGGTGTTATTGTTGTTGATGGTGGTGGTGGGTTTTTGTGGTAGTGGTTTTGTTGTTAGTGTTAGTGCTGGTTTTATTAGTTGTGGTGGTGGTGTTAATTGTCAGGAGACATATTTTTCCTTCTCTCTCGTGCACTGAATTAAGTACGAAATTGCATAGTGCACCAGTGATGTGCACCGTGATTCAACTTTCTGAATATAACTTTTCCACAGTCGTGTTGGGTGTCGTTGGACAGCCCATGACATTTGCTAGCCATTGATGTCATTCTGATCTCTGTATCAGGTCTGTGAAGGAAATTACAGGAGGGAGTTGATTTCAAGGAAATTTTGTACAAGTCAAGTGTAGAGAGGGAGGTATGGGGGGGTTAACGGCCGTAGACCACCCCCCTATCACGTGTCCACCTCGTGTGAGAGGGGGTAGCGTCATGGGCCAGGTACGCCATTGGCCAAGGCTCCTGGGCCTCAGGAATGCTGAACCGTGATTGGTCAAGACGCTGAGGGGTACAGCATGGTACCCCAGGCGTAGTCTTGGTGGGAAAAGACATTCTTACCTAGAACGTTGCTTGGAGAGGTCGTAATTTCCCGTGCTAGGCCAAGCATCGGGAAATACCGCCTGCAACGTTACTAAAGTCACGCCTATCATCTTGCTATCTTTCCATGTGCCGTGCGTAAGAATCCGGTAATCGGAAAGGTGCTTGTACCGAACTGTGTGAACTTGTCATCTAGCCGCGTAATTGTGGGACGCCATCTTAGAGCAACTGGACTGAGTGAGGCGTTAATTATCGGGCTACGAAAGTGACATCCGCCGTCTATCGTATCTGTGCTTGAAGGTACTGCTGTGAGACGTGCTAGAGAAGGTTTCAGTGTTATGAGAGAAACCTTAAAGTTCCTAATTTTTGAGGAACTACTAACGAGAACAGTGAAGTGCTCCGTCTCGGGTCTCGTGTGCCGTGTAACACCATGTACCGTTGTATCCTGGGGTACCGTGTCAAGTGAAAGGGTGTGGTACCGCATCCCTGCTGTTGTGCGCTCACCCTGGTTTGCCTAAGCCAGTGTGTCTGCGCCACCCTGGTATCTGTGTGTGGAGCTAACCCCGTGGTCTAGGACCCTGTGCTCCACCTGACCACGTGTAGGAAGTGAGGACGCCTACGTCATCATCCAGCAGCAGCAGTGGGAGTGTGATTGACGGGTATATGTGTGAAAGGGAGGTTGCGGGCCCGCATGATTGATGTAAGTACATTGTTTCCGTTTGGGTAATAAAACTCTGAAGCTGGGTTCGCCCCCAGTGTTCCGTCTGTCCTCTGTCCCTGTGACCACCTGGTGAGGTGAATGGGAATTGGAGACGTGTGAGTCTACCCTGTTTGCCGTCATCAAGTTGAGGTTGGGCCCAACTGTGATTTTTGACGTGTGTGAGGACACCTAGTGACACATTCAGAGGTAGAGTAAAGTGAGTTATTTGCTTCTATTTTTTCTATGTGCCGCGTATGTATTCCTGTAATTTGATTCCCTTTTTCAGCAGTGAAAAGTGGTAACAGGGAGATTTCCCTTGGTTATAAATTTTACTGTTGTGTTGTGGTAAAGTGTGAATTATTGGTGGATAATTTACTGGGGGAAGTCATTTACAAGTTTTGCCGTGAGTGGCAAGGATGTACTGTGTTGTACTGTGATGTACTGTGTTGTACCGTGTGTAAACCGTAGACAAGTTGTCCTTGGTGGAAGGCGTTGTGTACTGTGAAGGATTCCGTGAGAATTAAAGTCAGTTAACGTCACCGGGGGTCACGATTTACTTAACGAGGTCACTTGTTCGTTGAACATTGTTGTGATTAACGTAGGGACGTGTAAAGGCAACGGTCACAGTGAAGTTCACGCAGTGGAGGAATTGTCAAGTGAAGACTAACGTAGTGTTAACGATTTAACGAGCTGTCGTTAATTGAGTGATTAACGTAAGGGGTTGACGGTCTGTTATGATCGGAGTCAATTGCGCTGTAATTAAGCTGCTGTAATTCGTTGGACTGATCAGCTCTGTCTGCGGACAGAGTGATTAAGCACTCGTAGCTAATTAAAGATACTTAGTAACCGCCACTTAGTGAATTCACCAGGTGTTGATGTTGTTGTTTACACGGAGTGTGTTGTAACCTTGTGTGGTACAGTAGTCTACCCTCGTTAAGGTAATCTTGTCGTAAGACCGGAAGTGAACTGTCAGTTGAGAGACAGTAGGCTTAGGCTTTGTCAATACTCGTCTGAATTAATAGGCTGTTGTATTCAGTAATTAATTGGGAATTACTCACCGAATGCTTGACTTTCAAGTTGATGTAATTAATTGATGTACGAGTTATTGCTGCCATTTAAGTGTCGTGGAGACACGTGTGTATTAACGAAATTGTTTAAATTCAATTAGAGTAACTTTTGTTTTGATTGTCCTGAGAGACTAATATTAACACATGATTTTTATAAAGGGTTATCATTCTTGGATTAACCGCCTTGTTACTTGGTACCTCGTTGTGGGCAGCGAGCGCCAGTCAAGTCTTTGTGATTATAGTATTGGTCACCGTGATGCCGTGACAATATTGATTGCAAGCTTGCGTCACCAGTGGGCACCACTTTGTTCAGTTAGTGTCATTGTTCAGTCAGCGACGACGGGATAAGGATACCGTGGGTCCATCAGGCTGTTGATTAGCTGTACTTTAATGTGCCACTGAAGTGACAGTAAAGTAACGTAAATTCACTGTGTAGTAGTTTTAGTTCTTGTTTTGTGAATAAATTGTTTTGTTATAGAAACGGTCGTTTACGTCAAACCTTCCAATTTTATTGTCCCACATTTTATGTTCTGCAACGCTTTGCCTGCTTATGTTCATATTAAGTCTGTATCTAAAGCTCGAGTCCATTGCACAGCACCACACTTCTATAAATAAGAAGTGAGAATCCGTCGGCTACCCTTTATTAGTTGTCAACTAGGAGGAGCCAGCGACCTAAGTGACAGGTGTTACCCGTGTGGTTTCGCCTGGCGGTTTGCTCCCGCGGTCCTATGATCTTAGGCTTTAAGATTAAATATCTGCCACTGGCAGCTCTTGCTGTTTAAGGTCTGCCTCTCTTGCGAGGTAGTTACGATTAACGTAACATCCATAGGACTTAATTCTTTTGATAACCTGTCAAAGAAAAAAAAAATCTCACAGTACACTCGGTCATGTGACGCCTGTCAACGCACCGCTGACAGAGGTAAGGTGCAACCAGGGAAGCTGAAGCCTTTTCCCATCATTGATTAACCATTTAAGATGGTCAGTGTAGATATAATTGGCCCGATTGAGCCGAGGGCATCAGACGGCAGTAGATATATCCTGACCATGGTAGATCATGCTACTCGGTATCCAGAGGCGGCACCTTTGAAGAATATTGAGACCGTCACAGTGGCGGAAGCATTGGTTGGATTCTTCAGTCACTTAGGTATACCTGAGAAGATACACAGCGACAGGGGGGCACAGTTCACCAGTGAGATGATGGCGGAAGTAGCTAGGCTACTCATGTTGCAGTCATCATTCACCACACCTTATCATGCTATGGGAAATGGGTTGGTAGAACGGTTTAATCGTACCCTTGGTGGTGATGGAGGTGATATTCTTGTTAGTGTAGTTGGTAGTGGTGGTGGTGGTGGTGTTGTTAGTGGTGGAGGTATTAGTGGTGGTGGTTTTGTTAGTGGTGGTGTTGGTGTTGATAGTAGTGGTGGTGGTGTTGGTGTTGTTGTTTTTAGTGGTGGTGGTGATGTTGTTAGTTCTGGAGGTGGTGTTGTTGATAGTGGTGGTGTTGTTAGTGGTGGTGGTGTTGTTAGTGGTTGTAGTTTGTTGATAGTTGTGGTGGTGGTGGAGTTGTTAGAGACAGTAGTGGTGGTGGTGGTGGTGTTGTTAGTGGTGTTGTTAGTGGTGGTGGTGGTGTTAGGTTTGGTGGTGGGGCTGCTGTTAGTTGTAGTGGTGGTGGTTGGGGGGTTTTGTTAGTGGTTGTGGTAGTGGTGTTAGTGGTGGTGTTGTTGTTAGTGGTGGTGATGGTGTTCTGTTAGTGGTGGTGGTGGTGGAGGTAATGGTGTTTTTAGAAGTGGTGGTGGTGTTGCTGTTAGATGTGATTGAGGTGGTGTTGTTTTTGTTGTTAGTGGTGGTGGTGGTTGGTGGTGGTGTTGTTAGTGGTGGTGGTGGTGTTATTAGTGGTGGTCGTGATGCTGTTGTTATTGGTGGTGGTGGTGTAGTTAGGGGTGGTGGTGGTGGTGATGATTGTATTATTAGTGGGGGAAATGGTGGTGTTGTTGTTGTTGTTGGTGGTGGTGACGTTGTTAGTGATGGTTATGGTGGTGTTGTTAGTTTTGGCTGAGGTGGGTGCTGCCACTCAAACACAGAGGTAGGTGTTGCCATTCAGACACAGAGTTGGATGCTGCCACTCAGGCACAGAGGTGGGTGCCACCACACAGACGCCGAGGAGGGTGCCACCAAACAGATACACAGGTGGGTGCCACCACATACACTCAGGTGGGTGCCAACACACAGACGCAGAGGTGGGTGTCACTACGTACCTAGGCATTCATGCATGATGCCTAGGTACTTTTTATGTCAGGACTTGGCCATTTTGCTAGGCATGGCTTATTTCACATCCAGTTTCCTCAATTTCCATGTTAATACAGTAGAGCATTATCAGTAATATTTCTCATATCAAGTTTTTATCTTGACCTTGTATCTAGATGTGCATGTTTGTTATGTGCACAGTGTTCAGTTGCTTCTCCTGTCTATTGGTGTGGTCTGTTTGATCTACCCGAGGTCTCATCATTGGCATGTTTTTTCACTGCAAAACACAATTTTCAACACCACCACCTAGGGTGGTCATGTTAGTGGTTGTGTTTGCGGTTGTGATAGTGATGGTGGTGTCGTTAGTGGAGGTGGTGATAGTGTTGTTAGTGGTGATTGTGTTGTTGTTGTTAGTGGTGTTGGTCGTAGTAAGGCTGTTTTAGTGGTGTTGGTTGTGGTGGTGTTTGTGTTAGAAGTGGTGGTGGTGGTGGTGGTTTTGTTGTTAGGTGTGATGGTAGTGGTGTTGTTGTTAGTGATGGGGGGGTGGTGTTGTTAGTGATGGTGGGGGGGTGTTATTAGTGGTGGTGGTGATGGTTTTGTTAGTGGTGGTGGTGGTAGTGTTGTTAGTATTGGTGGTGTTTTTGTTAGTGGTGGTGGTGGTGGTATTGTTGTTGGTAGTGGTGATGGTGGTGTTGTTACAGTGGTGGTAGTTTTGTTGTTAGTGGCGTTGATTGTGGTGGTGGTGTTAGTGATGGTGGTGTTGTTGTTAGTGGTGGTGGTGGTGGTGATAGTGTTGTTATTGGTAGTGGTAGTGGTGTTAGTGGTGGTGGTGTTATTGGTGGTAGTGTTGTTGTTAGTAGTGGTAGTGGTGGTGCTGTTAGTGGTTGTGGTAGTGCTGTTGGTAGTGGTGTTTTTTTTTATTATTATTATTATTTTCTACCACAAACGTGGCCACAAATTTACAATGCTAACCAGCATATATACATTTTCTTCTGTCCTCCATGGACAGGGTTAGAGAAATGTTAAACATAGAGTTCAAGGGTTTATTGAACACTCAACCACAGAAGGTGATTCGGTGCTTTTAAAATGCTAAGCTAACCTACATACGTAAATACATAGATACACAGATTTACGTATGCCCTACATAAAGTGTTTGATGTGTCTTTTACATAGTGTCATTAATGTACATTCACAAAGGTGAAATGTAATTCTGATCAGCTTCCATATATAGTTTATACCCATACATATACATACACACACACATATACATACATATATACAAACACATGCAGTCACATACATCTGTCTCATTTACTCTGACAGGGTGAGATAGCTGATACAGAAACTAGTGTGCAATTAAGCACTTAATCACTGAGGGTGATGAAGGTGCTTTTACAAGCTCAGGTTATATAGTTACATCATATATATACATTGAATAAATGATATATTACATGGTCAATCTTGGATACAAGTCCAATATATCATCAAGTGTTCCCCTTCTCATGTAGTAATTACAGAGTTCAGCATACCTTAGCCCAGGAGGGCGAAAGTCAGTCAGTATGGGACATTCTACAATATAATGTTCAAGAGAGTGCATGTTTTCTCTTTCACAAAGTTGACACATTGTGTACTCGACATTTGGGTTTTGAGAAAGCTGCCAGATACGTCTATATCCCAGGCGTATTCTGGCCACTATAACATCACATTGCCGGGTTCTTATTCTATTAGTCCCATATGTGAATGTCTCCTCACGATATCTATCATAATATTTAATGCTACAACTTTCAGGTCTTTGTGAATTTGTTACGTCGGTGAGATTTTCATTAGATATTTGTTTAAGTATAGTGGTGCTTTAGTATACTGGTGCTTTAGTATAGTGGTGCTTTAGATATTTGTTTAAGTATAGTGGTGCTTTAAGGTAGTGGTGGTGGAAGTGGAGGTGATGTTAGTGGTGGTGGTGTTAGTGGTTGTGGTTGTGGAGGTGGCGTTGTTAGTGGTGGTGGGGTTGTAAGTGGTGGTGGTGTAGTTAGTGGTGGTGGTGGTGCTGTTGATGTTAGTAGTGGTGGTGGTTTTGTTAATGGTGGTGGTGTTAGTGGTGTTGTTGTTGTAAGTTATGGTGGTGGTGGTGGTAGTGGTAGTGTTAGTGGTAGTGTTCATTTTAGTGGTTATGGTGGTGTTGTTGTTTTTGGTGGTGATTGTGGTGGTGGTTATAGTGGTGGTGGTGTTGTTGTTAGTGGTGGTGGTGGTGCTAGTGGTAGTGATGATGGTGCTGTTGTAAGTAGTGGTGGTGGTGGTAGTTGTGGTGGTGGTGTTGCTGTTAGTTGTGGTGTTGTTGTTAGTGGTGGTGGTGGTGGTAGTGCTGTTATTGGTATTGGTGTTTTAGTGGTGATGGTGGTAGTGTTGTTGTTAGTGGTGGTGATTGTGACGGTGGTGTTAGTGGTGGTGGTGGTTGTGGTGTTAGTGGTGGTATTGTTGTTAGTGGTGGTGGTGGTAGTGTTGTTAGTGGTGGTGTTAGTGGTGGTGGTGTTATTAGTGGTGATGGTGGTGTTGTTAGAAGTTGTAGTAGTGGTGGTGGCAGTGGTGGTGATGGTGGTGTTAGTGGTGGTGGTGGTGCTAGGGGTTGTGGTGGTGGTGTTAGTTTTACTGGTTGTGATGGTGTTAGTCAAGGTGATGTTGTTAGTGGTGGTGGTAGTGGTGGTGTTGTTAGTAGTTGTTATAGTGGTGGTGGCGGTGTTTTTAGGTGTGATGGTAGTGGTGTTGTTGTTAGTGGTGGTGATGGCGGTGCTGTTGTTAGTTGTGGTGATGGTGGTGCTCTTGTAAGTGGTGTTGTTGGTAGTGGAGGTGGTGGTGTTGTGATAGTTGTGGTGGTGTTTTTGTTAGTGGTGGTAGTGGTGAGGGTGCCGTTGTTGTTAGTGGTTGTGGTGGTGGTATTGTTGTTAGTCGTGGTTGTGGTGTTAGTTTTGGCTGTGATGGTGGTGTTGTTTTAAGTGGTGGTGTTGGAGTTGTTGTTGTTGTTGCTGGTGGTTGCGGTGATATTGTTGTTGTTGGTGGTGGTGGTGGGTGTATGTGGTGGGGATGTTGTTGTTAGTGTTAGTGATGGTTTTATTAGTTGTGTTGGTGGTGGTGGTGTTAGTAGTGGTGATAGAGGTGATGGTCTTTTTGGTGATGGTGGTTGTGTTAGTGGTAGTTTTGGTGGTGGTGTTGTTAGTGGTCGTGGTGGAGGGGGTGTTGTTAGAGGTGGTAGTGGTGGTGGTGGTGTTAGTCTTGTTGATAGTGGTGATGGTGGTAGTTGTGGTGGTGGAAGTTGTGGTAGTGGTGGTGATGGTGTTGCTAAGGGTTGTGGTGGTTTTGTTAGTTTTACTGGTTGCGATTGTGTTACTGGTGGTGATGTTGTTAGTGGTGGTGGTGGTGATGTTAGTGTTGGTGGTGGTGGTGGTGTTGTTTTTAGTGGTGGTGTTGTTAGTGGATGTGGTGGTGGTGGTGTTAGAGGTGGTGATGATGGTGCTGTTGTAAGTGGTGGTGATGGTGTTGTTAGTTGTGGTGGTGGTGTTGCTGTTAGTGGTAGTGGTGGTGATGGAGGTGTTTTTTGTAGTAGTTGTAGTGGTGTTAGTGGTGGTGTTGTCTAAGTGGTGGTGGTGGTGATGTTGTTAGTTCTGGTTGTGGTGTTGTTGTTAATTTTGGCTGTGATAGTGGTGGTGGTGTTGTAAGTGGTGGTGGTGGTGGTGGTGTTGTTGTTGTTGTTGCTGGTGGTGGTGCTAGTGGTTGCATTGTTATTGTTGTTGCTGTTGTTGGTGGTGGTGTCTGTATGGTGGTGATGTTGTTAGTGTTAGTGATGGTTATATTAGTTGTGGTGGTGGTGATGGTGGTGTTGTTAGTGGTGGTGATGGAGGTGATGTTCTTGTTAGTGATGGTGGTGGAGGTGTTGTTAGTGGTGATGTTATTAGTGGTGGTGGTGTTCTTGTTAGTGGTGGTGGTGGTATTGTTGTTAGTGGTGGTGGTAGTGTTGTTAGTGGTGGAGGTGATGGTGGCTTTGTTAGTGGTGGTGGTGGTGTTATTTATGGTGGTGGTGTTGTTAGTGGTGTTGGAGGTGTTGTTGTTAGTGGTGGTGGTGGTTGTGTTGTTAGTAGTGGTAGTGGTGGTGTTGTTAGTGGTGGTGGTGTTGTTAGTAGTTGTGGTGGTGGTGGAGTTGTTAGTGGGGGCGGTGGTGGTGCTAGTGGCAGTGTTGGTAGCGGTGGTGGTGGTGTTGTTAGTAGTGGAGGTGGTGGTGGTGGTGTTAGTGGTGGTGGTGGTGGTGGTGGTGTTATTGGTGGTGTTGTTAGTGGTGGTGGTGGTTGTTACCTATTGTACGTTACGGCTCGTGACCCTGAAACAGCTAACAACAACAAGGTCTAGGGTTACGAGAAAACTGCTGTTCTCAAGAGCGGGTCACCAGTATAACCCCTTGATAAGTAATGAGCACATAAATAAAAATCTTCCTTTAGGACTGAAGAATAGATACAAAATCTTATATAGATATATATTCAAGACAGTATAATATAAAAACACAGGAGGTAAAGTTAACTTATACAACAAACCAAAAAATATTGTCATCACACTAAAACATAATAAAATATGGCACAACAACAAGTGAACAGACTTATCTCCCACATGTAATTCCTTCGAGTCCCTTGCAGCTACTGAACTGTCGCTCTGTCGCTACCCATAATCCTCTCCTCCTCTGCCTCATCCAGGATGAGGGATGGAAACTAAAGACTTTTTAATATTTAAAACTAATTGAACAACCACTTGTTCTCAAAACACATAAGAATGCAAATTACATATAATAGTTACTTGGAAAATATATAAGTACAATGCCACCTGCTTAATTACAGTAAATAAACAATTATATATACTAAATAAAAGTGACATCTGGAACTTCCAAACTGAACAGGTCCAGCAATTCTAACTTCCCGAATCTAACAGGTATTAGACGTGTGCAAAGCAACCGCGCTCCTGTCCCCACTGACGCTGCCACACCACACGATAATTTACAAAAAACACAATGTGTGTACATATACAGGCAATGATATAATGGAACAAAACAAGTTATTTTAAATTTATATACGTATTCAGCTAGGAGTACGTAACACTTCCACCTCCAAGAAAAAAATGCAATAGATTGAAGATCAATGGCATTTTTTCAAAGTAAAATGTATTACACTTGAGATTTATGGTATTAATTACACCAAACATGTATAAGTAATAAGAACACATCTCTGGACAAAAATGAAAATGCTCCAAATATAGTCTTACAGGAAACTCAGAAATTTCAGTCTTGTGACTATGTTCTACATATGTGTCACTGGAGTATGCAAATTTATCTCTCCAAGGTACTATCTCATTTACTTCACTTTGTTGCAGATCATATTTCACACTCCTATCTACATTATTATCATTTATAGAATTGTCAAGAAAGGTAGCTGCTTTCACACAGTTATCACGGCAATTTATCTTTCTATCTGTTGCTACTATTTCTCTAAGATCAGTCCCATTTTTCCATGTGATCCCTTTTTCACATTGTGAATTTTTCCAAGACAGCCTCCATTTCCCATTACTCCCTTTTTCTGGAGCTGAACTGCTTAATTGAAGCTGACTGGATGTTGAGTAGATTTGGGACTTCTCCTGGGTATGCTCTGACACAGACATCTGCTCTTCATCACTCTTGATCCTCTGTGGAACACATACTCTCGCCCAATGGATACTAAAATTAGAGAAATTAGCATTAAACCTCACAATTATGCATAAGACTTTCCCATTCATAGAACCTTCCAAAACACAAGACACCGACTTAGCAAACCTTTGACCTTCAACCCAAGAAATACAACCCAAGATAAGTGCAAAGACTACCTGATCGAACTGACTCAGATGATCCATAAGGAACACAGAAATCAATTTCCTCATAACTCTGTCATAACGATCAGTGAAACAAAACAGGCATATGCCTAGGCACCATATCTCAATCATAACTCTCAAGACAAGTTCACACCCCCTGATGGTGAACTTGAACACAACACACACTTTCATCAACCGTTTAGTCTGCCAAAAGACTAAATAAAACATGCCGAAAACTTTACAACCCTCACCATCACTTCCCAAGTGATTTACGTCTGATGACAACCAATCAACCAAGAGGTTTAAGGGTCTTAACATCTTGAAGATGCACAGCAGATTACCTGAGAAACGCCCAAGGACAATCTGAAACCCTTCACAATGATTAACACTAGGTAGGATAACCTTATCCCCCAACTTGAAATACACACTTGGAGCCTCAAACATCTGCTCCCCAGTATGATTTAATCCTTCACCCACACTATGACTCTGAAAGTCGATTCCAATATGACTCTGAAAGTCAACACCACACTTGAGTGGAACATACACTTTTATCACTCGTGCATTAAAATTAACTGGATCTGAATATAGAGACGCTGCTCTAGCATAACTCACCACTTCCTCATAACTACTGGGTGCACAACCTACTTGAGTAAACTCTCTCTGCTCAACCACAAGGCTGGACAAAGATGTCCCACAGTCCATTACTTCACAAGACAATGGCTCCTGCAGAATAAAAGTAGATTTCAACATCCTACACACACTCTGACTCAATGTACACAATGAGAAATACTTACTCCACATAGAATAAGAATCACAACTCCGCAACTTAGATCCAAATGCTACTTTACCACTCTCAATGATTTTACCAAAATTTCCTCCCATGACTTCTGGAGCTGCTCGGAGTACTGTCTGCTCACAATCAATAATAACACTACTAAGCTGGGTCACATCCTCACAGACAACTGCAGAGGGAGGCTCAATGGGTCTCCATCTACTCAACTGAAGCTGATCCTCTGGCTGCTTTCCCACACTCTCCAGAACTGGATCTACAGTACAGACTGTCTCCTTGCTTCTCTCTGAAATCTTAGGGTCAGTTCTACTCAATGCACATAAATTAAGGGAATCTGAAGCGAGCGGGCAAGTGACAAGTAGTTTGACCTCCTCCCCTATACTATCACCTTGACTAGGGTGAGGCGGGGCCTCTACAACAGACACTCTCGACAACTGATTCTAAACTTGGAGTGAGCGGGAATACTTCTGCCAACCCGACATCTTGTCCTAAACCATTCACTTGGCTGGAATACAATAGAGTCGTGGCTTTTAAGTTTCTCTCAACTCCTGGCACAACGTTCGTAGTGAGCGGGCAAGACAATGGTACATGGACATCCTTTCCCAATTTATTGGAATAAAGCAGAGTCATAGTATCAGGCTTACTCTCAACAACTAAATCGGCCACACAGGAATCTGGAACAACCACATCCCACTTCTCCACTGAAGGGGTACTGGTTACTGGAACAAATGCTTGAGTAACAACATCAGAACTGACAACTGGATTTATATTAGTACTGACATCAGCACAGGTAGAATGGACAAAACCATCTTCTACAACAGGTTGTTCATTCATAGAACTAACTTCAGCACAGGCAGAATAAACATGGTCTGCAACTGGCTGTTTACACAAACGGGGATCATTCTCACCCACAACATGATTTATGGCCACATCATTACCCAATATAACATCCACACCTGGGATGGGCAACTGTGTACTAAGACCCACAGTGCATAAACTTGGTGTAATGGTGGATCTGAAATTAATGTCTATTAGAGGTACAGTCTTACATCCTGCAACACTCTGAAGAACTACAAACTTTCCAGTCTCTCTCTTTTCAACATCAGAAAGAATACTGGATGAAATTATGGTTTGGGAAGCACCTGTATCACGAAGAATAACCACTGGCTTCCACTTCCCATTAATACACAAAACTTCACCTGAAGACATATATGGTGAATACTGTTTCACCCAATTGGGGTTTACAGTTACATGTTTATTAGTAAATTTATTTTGCACACCTCTGCAATAAATGAGACCAGTTGGTCGTAACTCAGGGTGCAATATAAAACAGGAATTAATTCCATGGCCTTTTCTCTTACAATGGGAACAAGACCTTACAGTGGACACACTGGTAGAACCAACTGTAGGTTTAGAAATAACCTTATTATTATTTGACATTCCTGACAATGAAGTAGCAGGGTTAGGTTTTGTAAGAGAAGAGCTCATGGGAGTAACTGGAGCACTAGGACTGGATGGATTCTGATAAGGAGTTCGGTGAGCATTATAATTTACTCTACGACTAGACTTAGGTGAAGTGGCCGTAAACTGGGCCTTAGTCAACAACTCATGCTCATCCGCGAGCATTGACAGCTCATAAATGTCTATGAGCTGTCAAAGATTCTTTGACAGCTTTTTACATTCTTTTGTTCTGCCATAAAAGTAGACAACTTGTCTGGGAGACATGACAATACTTCTTCCATGATAAGAAGATTCTTTAAGGCATCAAACTCAGTGACTAAAAGTGACTTTAACCATCTGTTGCAAAAATTCGTCTTCTGACGAGTAAAATCTGCTATTGTCTGATCACTTACCCTCCTTAGGTTCCGAAACTTCTGCCTGTGTGCCTCTGGATTTAATTGATACGCATTTAAGATGCTTTTCTTTACAAATTCGTAATCAAAACAATGAGCGTCAGGTAGGGATGTAAAAACCTCCTGACTACGCCCCTTAAATTGAGACTGCATAATGGCTACCCACTGATCCCTTGGCCAGTTCATACTGATGGCAATTTTATAAAAATGTGCAAAGAAAACCTCAGGATCCTCCTCATTGAACTTGGGCAACTCTATATACTTATTCATCCTTATGGGATTATTATCACTATTTGTTGAAACATTACTAGTATTTCCATGCCCAGCTGCCATACGCTGTGTTTCAAGCCTTAAGTTAGTGTCAGCCATTTGTTGTTGAATCTCTAATTGCCTAGTTTGTTCCTCGGCTTGTTGCTTCTTTGTGGCTTCAAGTTGCAACTCAATTAAACATCTCTGGTTTTGTGCTGCAATTTCTAAACGCCTAGTCTCAAGCTCCCTCTGCTGAGCTTCAGCCTCTAATATTTGCTGTTCTTTTTGAGCTTCAAGTTCTAATATTCTCTGTTCTTTTTGAGCTTCAAGCTCTAATTGGCGAGCTTCTAACTCAAGACGCTTTAACGTCATCTGATCACTCGACTCCTCTCTTAACTCCTCTCTTCCTCCTCTAACTCTCCATTCTCAACAAAATGTGTCACAATGACTTTCAATATTTGGGCTTTAACCATTCTATTGTTGGCGGTCAAATCCAAATGATTTGCCATTTGTATTAACTCAGTCTTTTTTAAGGCTCTGAATCCCTTCAAAGTCTGGGTGAGCCAACAACGATGCAACTTTCTCCTCCATCGTTACTAACACTTGGCACTTGATTCACAACAATAATTAAAACAATGGCACTGCACTACACTTCACTGTAAAATTGTCACCACACTGAAAATTCGCTTGGCCTCACTGCACAAACAAAATATATAGGATGACTTACCTCAAAATCGTGAAACGTTGTTACTTGACACACAGGAAGGCTTGCTTGGCACATGGAATAGTTCTTAAGAAACACACAGACACTTGACACACTGGTACCTAGGAAGGCAAGGTTAGATTAGCATAGTTAAGTTTAAATGGGAACAATATTTCCCGGCACAGGCCCCCATAACTCTTTGTTACCTATCGTACGTTACGGCTCGTGACCCTGAAACAGCTAACAACAACAAGGTCTAGGGTTACGAGAAAACTGCTGTTCTCAAGAGCGGGTCACCAGTATAACCCCTTGATAAGTAATGAGCACATAAATAAAAATCTTCCTTTAGGACTGAAGAATAGATCCAAAATCTTATATAGATATATATTCAAGACAGTATAATATAAAAACACAGGAGGTAAAGTTAACTTATACAACAAACCAAAAAATATTGTCATCACACTAAAACATAATAAAATATGGCACAACAACAAGTGAACAGACTTATCTCCCACATGTTATTCCTTCGAGTCCCTTGCAGCTACTGAACTGTCGCTCTGTCGCTACCCATAATCCTCTCCACCTCTGCCTCATCCAGGATGAGGGATGGAAACTAAAGACTTTTTAATATTTAAAACTAATTGAACAACCACTTGTTCTCAAAACACATAAGAATGCAAATTACATATAATAGTTACTTGGAAAATATATAAGTACAATGCCACCTGCTTAATTACAGTAAATAAACAATTATATATACTAAATAAAAGTGACATCTGGAACTTCCAAACTGAACAGGTCCAGCAATTCTAACTTCCCGAATCTAACAGGTATTAGACGTGTGCAAAGCAACTGCGCTCCTGTCCCCACTGACGCTGCCACACCACACGATAATTTACAAAAAACACAATGTGTGTACATATACAGGCAATGATATAATGGAACAAAACAAGTTATTTTAAATTTATATACGTATTCAGCTAGGAGTACGTAACAGTGGTGTTGATAGTTGTGGTGGTGGTGGTGTTGTTAGTGGCGGTGGTGGTGGTGTTGTTAGTGGTGGTGGTGGTGTTGTTGTTAGTGGTGTTGTTGTAGTTAGTGGTGATAATGGTGTTGTTGTTGTTAGTGGTGATAGTGGTGTTGTTGTTGTTAGTGTTGGTGATGGTGGTGTTGTTAATGGTAGTGTTGTTAGTGGTGTTGGTGTTTTTAGTCGTGGTGGTGTTGTTAGTGGTGGTTGTGATAGGGGTGTTGTTAGTGGTGGTGGTGGTGGTGGTGGTGGTGGTGTTAGTTGTGGTGGTGGGGTTGCAATTAGTTGTAGTGGTGGTGGTGTTGTTACTGGTGGTGGAGGAGGTGGTGGTATTTTTAATAGTGGTTATGTTGTTGCTGTTAGTTGTGATTGTGGTGGTGTTGTTAGTGGTGGTGGTGGTGTTATTAGTGGTGGTGGTGGTGTTTTTGTTGTTTGTGGTGGTGGTGGTGTTATAAGTGGTGATAGTGGTGGTTGTGTTTTTGTTGATGTTGTTGGTGGTGGTGGTGTTGTTAGGGGTGGTGTTGATGGTGTTATTAGTGGGGGTAATGGTGGTGTTGTTGTTTGTCGTGGTGGTGGTGTTGCTAGTGGTGGTAGTGGTGTTGATAGTGGTGGTGGTGTTGTTTGTGTTGATGGTGGTAGTGTTGTTATTGGTGTTGGTGGTGTCGTTGTTGTAAATGGTGGTGTTGATGGTGGTGGTGTTGTTAGTGGTGGTGTTAGTGGTGATGGTGGTGGTGTTGTTAGTGGTGGTGGTGTTGTTAGCAGTTGTGGTGGTGGTGGAGTTGTTAGTGGTGGCGATGGCGTTGTTAGTGGTGGTGGTGGTGGTGGTGCTGGTGGTGGTGTTATTGTTGGTGTTTTTAGTGGTGGTGTTGATAGTTGTGGTGGTGGTGTTGTTAGTGGTGGTGGTGGTGTTGTTAGTGGTGGTGGTGGTGTTGTTGTTAGTGGTGATAGTGGTGTTGTTGTTGTTAGTGGTGATAGTATTGTTGTTGTTGTTGTTAGTGGTGATAGTGGTGTTGTTGTTGTTAGTGTTGTTAATGGTGGTGTTGTTAATGGTGGTGGTGGTGGTGTTGTTTGTGGTGGTGGTGGTGTTGTTAGTGGTGGTGGTGGTGGTGTTGTTAGTGGTGTTGTTGTTGTTAGTGGTGATAGTATTGTTGTTAGTGGTGATAGTGGTGTTGTTGTTGTTAGTGGTGATAGTATTGTTGTTGTTGTTAGTGGTGATAGTGGTGTTGTTGTTGTTAGTGTTGGTGATGGTGGTGTTGTTAATGGTGGTGGGGGTGGTGTTGTTTGTGGTGGTGGTGGTGTTGTTAGTGGTGGTGGTGGTGGTGGTGGTGTTATTAGTGGTGGTGGTGGTGTTGTTAGTGGTGATTGTGATAGTGGTGGTTGTGATAGTGGTGTTGTTAGTGGTGGTGGTGGTGTTGTTTGTGGTGGTGGTGTTGTTAGTGGTGTTGGTGGTGTTGTTGTTGTTAGTGGTGGTGGTGGTAATTTTGATTGTGGTGGTGTTGTTAGTGGTGGTGTTAGTGGTGATGGTGGTGGTGTTGTTAGTTATGGTGGTGTTTTTAGCAGTTGTGGTGGTGGTGGAGTTGTTAGTGGTGGCGGTGGTGGTGTTAGTGGCGGTGTTGGTAGCATTGTTAATGGTGGTGGTGTTGTTAGTGGTGGTGTTGGTGTTAGTGTTAGTGGTGCTGGTGGTGGTGTTATTGGTGGTGTTGTTAGTGGTGGTGTTGATAGTTGTGGTGGTGGTGTTGTTAGTGGCGGTGGTGGTGGTGTTGTTAGTGGTGTTGGTGGTGTTGTTGTTAGTGGTGATAGTGGTGTTGTTGTTGTTAGTGGTGATAGTATTGTTGTTGTTAGTGGTGATAGTGGTGTTGTTGTTGTTAGTGTTGGTGATGGTGGTGTTGTTAATGGTGGTGTTGTTAATGGTGGTGGTGGTGGTGGTGGTGTTGTTAGTGGTGGTGGTGGTGGTGGTGGTGTTATTAGTGGTGGTGGTTGTGTTGTTAGTGGTGGTTGTGATAGTGGTGTTGTTAGTGGTGGTGGTGTTAGTTGTGGTGGTGGGGTTGCTGTTAGTTGTAGTGGTGGTGGTGTTGTTACTGGTGGTGGAGGAGGTGGTGGTGTTTTTAGAAGTGGTTATGTTGTTGCTGTTAGTTGTGATTGAGGTGGTGTTGTTAGTGGTGGTGGTGGTGTTATTAGTGGTGGTGGTGGTGGTGTTTTTGTTGTTTGTGGTGGTGGTGGTGTTATAAGTGGTGATAGTTGTGGTTGTGTTTTTGTTGATGTTGTTGGTGGTGGTGGTGTTGTTAGGGGTGGTGGTGGTGGTGCTGTTGTTGGTGATGGTGGTGGTGTTGATGGTGTTATTAGTGGGGGTAATGGTGGTGTTGTTGTTGTTCTTCGTGGTGGTAGTGTTGCTAGTAGTGATGATGGTGGTGTTGTTAGTGGTGTAGTGGTGTTGATAGTAGTGTTGGTGGTGTTGTTTGTGGTGGTGGTATTGGTGTTGTTAGTGGTGTTGGTGGTGTTGTTGTTGTTAGTGGTGTTGATGGTGGTGGTGTTGTTAGTGGTGGTAGTGGCGGTGTTAGTGGTAGTGTTGTTAGTGGTGGTGGTGTTTTTAGCAGTTGTGGTGGTGGTGGAGTTGTTAGTGGTGGCGGTGGTGGTGTTAGTGGCGGTGTTGGTAGCGTTGTTAGTGGTGGTGGTGTTGTTAGTGGTGGTGGTGGTGTTGGTGTTAGTGGTGGTGGTGCTGGTGGTGGTGTTATTGGTGGTGTTGTTAGTGGTGGTGATGATAGTTATGGTGGTGGTGTTGTTAGTGGCGGTGGTGGTGGTGTTGTTAGTGGTGGTGGTGGTGTTGTTGTTAGTGGTGATAGTGGTGTTGTTGTTGTTAGTGGTGATAGTGGTGTTGTTGTTGTTAGTGGTGATAGTGTTGTTGTTGTTGTTGTTAGTGGTGATAGTGGTGTTGTTGTTGTGTTGGTGATGGTTGTGTTGTTAATGGTGGTGTTGTTAATGGTGGTGGTGGTGGTGTTGTTTGTGGTGGTGGTGGTGTTGTTAGTGGTGGTGGTGGTGGTGTTATTAGTGGTGGTGGTGGTGTTGTTAGTGGTGGTTGTGATAGTGGTGTTGTTAGTGGTGGTTGTGATAGTGGTGTTGTTAGTGGTTGTGGTGGTGGTGTTTTTAGAAGTGGTTATATTGTTGCTGTTAGTTGTGATTGTGGTGGTGATGTTTGTGGTGGTAGTGGTGTTATTAGTGGTGGTGGTGGTGGTGTTTTTGTTGTTTGTGGTGGTGGTGATGTTATAAGTGTTGGTAGTGGTGGTTGTGTTTTTGTTGATGTTGTTGTTGTTGGTGGTGTTGTTAGGGGTGGTGGTGGTGGTGTTGATGGTGTTATTAGTGAGGGTAATGGTGGTGTTGTTGTTGTTGGTGGTGGTGGTGGTGTTGCTAGTAGTGATGATGGTGGTGTTGTTAGTGGTGATAGTGGTTGTGGAGATTGTGGTCTTGACGTTGTTAGTGGTGGTTATGGTGGGTGTTGACAGTTTTGGCTGAGGTGGCTGCTGCCACACAGACACAGAGGTGGGTGTTGCCATTCAGACACAGAGTTAGGTAGTGCCCCTCAGGCACAGAGGTGGGTGCCACCACACAGACACAGAGGTGCAAACTGAAGGAATGGTCTAGAAAATGGCTGCTAAAGTTAAATTCAGGAAAGTGTAAGGTAATGAAATTAGGCGAAGGGAGGAGGAGGCTGAACACAAGGTATCATCTGGGAGGTGAAATCCTGCAAGAGTCAAATAGATAGAAAGATCTGGGGGTTGATATCACAATGAACCTTTCCCCAGAGGTCCACATCAAAGGAATATCATCAGCGGCATATGCTAGACTGGCCAACATAAGAACTGCCTTTAGAAACTTGTGTAAGGAATCGTTCAGGACCCTGTATACCACATATGTAAGACCAATCCTGGAGTATGCAGCTCCAGCCTGGAGTCCATACATTGTTAAACACACGACAAAGTTAGAGAAGATTCAGCGGTATGCCACCAATTTCGTCCCGGAACTGAGAGGAATGAGATACGAGGAAAGGCTAAAGGAGCTGAACCTCACATTCCTGGAAAACAGAAGAGTAAGGGGAGACATGATAACACCTACAAAATTCACAGGGGAATTAACAGGGTGGACAAAGATAAACTCTTAAGCACGGGTGGGACACGAACAAGAGGACACAGGTGGAAACTTGGTACCCAGATGAGCCACAGAGACGTTAGAAAGATTTTTTTCAGTGACAGAGTAGTTAATAAATGGAATGCACTAGGAAGTGATATGGTGGAAGCTGACTCCATACACAATTTCAAATGTAGATATGATAGAGCTCAGTAGGCTCAGGAATCTGTACAGCAGTTGATTCACAGTTGAGAGGCGGGACCAACGAGCCAAAGCTCAACCCCCGCAAGCACAATTAGATGAATACAAGAGGTTCACAACACACGGACATACAGGGGGTGCCACCACACAGACCCACAGGTTGGTGCCATCACAGACACAGAGGAGGGTGCCACCACAGACACAGAGGTGGGTGCCACCAGACGGACACAGAGGAGGGTGCCACCACACAGACACAGAGGAGGGTGCCACCACACAGATACAGAGGAGGGTGCCACCACACAGACACAGAGTTGGGCGGAACCCCATAGACAAAGAAGTGGGTGCTACTACACAGACTCGGAGGAGGGTGCCACTACACGGACACAGAGGAGGGTGCCACTACACGGACACAGAGGAGGGTGCCACTACACGGACACAGAGGAGGGTGCCACTACACGTACACAGAGGAGGGTGCCACTACACGGACACCGAGGAGGGTGCCACTACACGGACACAGAGGAGGGTGCCACTACACGGACACAGAGGAGGGTGCCACTAAACAGACACACAGGTGGGTGCCATCTAACAGACACAGAGGAGGGCGGAACGACACAGATAGAGAGGTTGGTGCCACCACACAGACGTAGAGAAGGACAGAACCACAGAGAGAGGTGGTAGAGGGGAGAGGTGGGAGCCACCGTAGACACAGAGAGTGCCACCACACAGACACACAGGTGGGTGCCACGACACAGAAACTGAGGAAGGTGCCACCACACAGACACACAGGTATGTGCCACCACTCAGACACAGAGGTGGGTGCCACCACACAGACACAGAGGGTGCCATCACACAGATACTGAGGAGGGTTCCACTACACACAGACGAGGGTGCCACCACACAGACACACAGGTGGCTACCACTACACAGACACAGAGGACGGTGCCACCACACAGACACACAGGTGGGTGCCACCACACTGACACACAGAAGGGTGCCCGCACACAGACACACAAAGGGTGCCACCACACAGACACACAGGTGGGTGCCACCACACAGACACACAGGTGGGTGCCACCACACAGACACACAGTTGGGTGCCACCACACAGACACACAGTTGGGTGCCACCACACAAACACACAGGTGGGTGCCACCATACAGATACACAGGTGGTTGCCACCACACAGACACATAGGTAGGTGCCACCAAAAAGACACTGAGGAGGGTGCCATAACTCAGACACTGAGGAGGGTGCCACCACACAGACACAGAAGTGCTGCCACCACAAAGACACAGAGGTGGGTGCCACCACTTAGACACATAGGAGGGTGCCACAACTCCGACCGAGGAGGGTGCCACCACTCAGACACAGAGGAGGGTGCCAACAATCGGACACAGAGGAGGGTGCCACCACACAGACACAGAGGTGCTGCCACCACTCAGACTCAGAAATGGGAGCCACCACACAGACACAGAGGAGTGTGCCACCAATTATACTGAGGTGGGTGCCACCGCTCAGACACAGGTGGATGCATCAACTCAGACACAGAGGAGGGTGCCACCACTCAGACACAGAGGAGGGTGCCACCACGCTGACACAGAGGTGGGTGCCACGACATAGACACAGAGATGGGTGCCACAACTCAGACACAGATGAGGGTGCCACCGCACAGACATAGAGAAGGGTGCCACCATACAGACACAGAGGAGGGTGCCATCACTCGGACACAGAGGAGGGTTCCATTACTCGGACACACAGGAGGGTGCCACCACTCAGACACAGAGGAGGGTGCCACCACTCAGATACAGAGGAGGGAGCCACCTCTTAGACACAGAGATGAGAGTGCCACCACACAGAAACAGAGGGAGGTGCCACCACTGAGACACAGAGGAGGGTGCCACCACACAGACACAGAGGGAAGTGCCACCGCACAGACACAGAGGGAGGTGCCACCGCTCAGTCACAGAGGAGGGTGCCACCACTCAGACACAGAGGAGGGTGGCACCACTCAGACACATAGGGAGGTGCCACCACTCAGATACAGAGGTGGGTGCCACAACTCAGACTCAGAGGAGGGGTGCCACCACTCAGACTCAGAGGAGGTGCCACCACTCAGACACAGAGGAGGGTGCCACCACTTAAACACAGAAGAGGGTGCCACCACTCAGACACAGAGATGGGTGCCACCACACAGATGGAGAGGAGGGTGCCACCACTCAGACACAGAGGAGGGGTTCCACCACTCAGACGCAGAGGAGGGTGCAACCACACAGACACAGAGGAGTGTGCCACCACTAAGACACAGAGGAGGGTGCCACCACTCACACAGAGGAGAGTGCCACCACTCAGACACAAAGGAGGGTGCCAACACTCACACACTGAGGAGGGTGCCAACACTCGCACACACAGGAGGGTGCCACCACTCAGACACAGAGGAGGGTGCCAACACTCGAACACACAAGAGGGTGCCACCACTCAGACACAGAGGAGGGTGCCACCACTCAGGCACAGAGGAGGGTGTCACCACAAAGACACAGAGGTGGGTGCCACCACCCAGACACAGGGGAAGGTTCCACCACACAGACACAGAGGAGGGTGCCACCAAACTGACACAGAGGAGAGTACCACTACTCAGAGGACGGTGCCACCACACAGACACAGTTGGGTGCCACCACACAGACACAGAGGAGAGTGCCACCACACAGAGGAGGGTGCCACCACACAGATGGGTACCATCACACATACACAGGCTGGTGCCACAACACAGAGGAGGGTTCCACCGAACAGACACAAACGAGGGTACCACCACTCAGACACAGAGGAGGGTGCCAGCACACATACACAGAGGTGCTGCCACCACAAAGACACAGAGGTGGGTGCCACCACTTAGACACAGAGGAGGGTACCACAACTTAGACCGATGAGGGTGCCACCACTCAGACACAGAAAAGGGTGCCAACACTCGGACACAGAGGAGGGTGCCACTATTTAGACTGAGAGGTGGGTGCAACCACACAGACACAGAGGAGGGTGCCACCAATTAGACTGAGGCGGGTGCCACCACTCAGACACAGAGGTGGATGCCACCACTCAGACACAGAGGAGGGTGCCACCACTCTGACACAGAGATGTGTGTACCACCACACAGACACAGATAAGGATGCCACCATACAGACACAGAGGAAGGTGCCATCATTCGGACACACAGGAGGGTGCCACCTCTCAGAAACAGAGGAGGGTGCCACAAGACAGAGATAGAAGAGGGTGCCACCACTCTGATACATAGAAGGGTGCCACCACTCTGACACAGAGGAGGGTGCCACCACTCAGACACAGAGGAGGGTGCCATCACCCAGACACAGAGGAGGGTGCCACCACTCAGACAAAGAGGGGGTGCCACAACACAGAGATAGAAGAGGGTGCCACCACTCTGATACATAGAAGGGTGCCACCACTCTGACACAGAGGAGGGTGCCACCACACAGACACAGAGGAGGGTGCCACCACTCAGACACAGAGGAGGGAGCCACCACCCAGACACAGAGGAGGGTGCCATCACGCAGACACAGAGGAGGGTGCCACCACTCAGACACAGAGGAGGGTGCCATCACCCAGACACAGAGGAGGGTGCCACCACTCAGACAAAGAGGGGGGTGCCACAACACAGAGATAGAAGAGGGTGCCACCACTCTGATACATAGAAGGGTGCCACCACGCTGACACAGAGGAGGGTGCCACCACACAGACACAGAGGAGGGTGCCACCACACAGACACAGAGGAGGGTGCCACCAATCTGACACAGGGGAGGGTGCCACCACTCACAAATAGAAGAGGGTGCCACCACTCTGACACAGAGGAGGGTGCCACCACACAGACACAGAGGAGGGTGCCACCACACAGACGCAGAGGAGGGTGCCACCACACAGACACAGAGGAGGGTACCACCACACAGACATAGAGGTGGGTGCCACCACACAGACTCACAGGTGAGTGCCACCACACAGACACAGAGGAGAGAGCCACCACATGGAGATAGAGGAGGGTGCCACCACACAGAGGCAGGGGAGGGGTGCCACCACCCAGACACAAAGGAGGGTGCCATCACTCACACAAGGAGGAGATTGCCACCACATGGAGATAGAGGAGAGTGCCACCACACAGACACAGAGGATGGTGCCACCACTCAGACACAGAGGAGAGTGCCACCACATGGAGATAGAGGAGGGTGCCACCACTCTGACACAAAGAAGGGTGCCACCCCTCTGACACAGAGGAGAGTGCCACCACACAGACACAAAGAAGGGTGCCACCACTCAGACACAGAGGAGAGTGCCACCACACAGACACAGAGGTGGGTGCCACCACTCAGACACAGAGGAGGGTACCACCACACAGACACAGAGGTGTGAGCCACCACACAGACACAGAGGAGGGTGCCACACCACAGACACAGAGGTGGGAGCCACCACACAGACACAGAGGTGGGAGCCACCACACAGACACACAGGTGGGTGCCACCACTCTGACACAGAGGAGGGTGCCACCACTGAGACACAGTGGTGGGTGCCACAATACAGACATAGAGAAGGGTGCCACCACTCTGACACAGAGGAGGGTGCAATCACTCTGACACAGAGGAGGGTGTCACCACTCAGACACAGGTGGGTGCCACCACACAGACACAGGTGAGTGCCACCACACAGACACAGGTGAGTGCCACCACACAGACACAGGTGGGTGCCACCATAACAGACACAGAGGAGGGTGCCACCACGCACACACAGAGGAGGGTGCCACCACACAGGCACAGAGGAGGGAACCACCACACAGACACAGAGGAGGGTGCCACCTCTCAGACAATAAGGAGGGTGCCACCACTCAGACACAGAGGAGGGTGCCATTACTCAGTCACAGAGTAGGGTGCCACCACTTAGACACAAAGGAGGATGCCACCACACAGACACAGAGGAGGATGCTACCACACAGACACAGAGGAGGATGCTACCACACAGACACAGAGGTGGGTGCGACCACTCAGACACAGAGGTTGGTGCGACCACACAGACATAGAGGTGGGTGCCACCACTACGGACACAGAGGAGGGTGCCACCACTACGGACACAGAGGAGGGTGCCACCACTACGGACACAGAGGAGGGTGCCACCACTACGGACACAGAGGAGGGTGCCACCACACAGACAGAGAGGTGGGTGCCACCACTACGGACACAGAGGAGGGTGCCACCACTACGGACACAGAGGAGGGTGCCACCACTACGGACACAGAGGAGGGTGCCACCACTACGGACACAGAGGAGGGTGCCACCACACAGACAGAGAGGTGGGTGCCACCACTCAGACACAGAGGTTGGTGCCACCACACAGGCACAGAGGAGGGTGCCACCACTACGGACACAGAGGAGGGTGCCACCACTACGGACACAGAGGAGGGTGCCACCACACAGACACAGAGGAGGGTGCGACCACTCAGACACAGAGGTTGGTGCCACCACACAGACACAGAGGAGGGTGCCACCACTACGGACACAGAGGAGGGTGCCACCACACAGACACAGAGGAGGGTGCCACCACACAGACACAGAGGAGGGTGCGACCACTCAGTCACAGAGTAGGGTGCCACCACTTAGATACAGAGGAGGATGCCACCATACAGACACAGAGGAGGATGCCACCACACAGACAGAGAGGTGGGTGCCACCATTCCGACACAGAGGAGGGTGCCATCACACAGACACACAGATGGGTGCCACCACTGAGACACAGAGGAGGGTGCCACCATTCAGACACAGAGGAGGGTGCCAGCACTCAGACAGAGCGGAGGGTGCCAGCACTCAGACAGAGCGGAGGGTGCCACCACTCAGACACCTAGAGAGGTGCCACCACACAGACACAGAGGAGGATGCCACCACTCAGACACAGAGGCGGGCGCCACCACACTGACTCAGTGGAGGGTGCCACCACACAGACACATAGAAAGGTGCCACCACACAGACTCAGAGGTGGGTGCCACCACTCAGACACAGAGGAGAGTGCCACCACTCAGGCACACAGGTTGGTTCCACCATACAGACACAGAGGAGGGTGCCACCACAGAGACACATAGGACGGTGCCACCATACAGACACAGAGGAGGGTGCCACCATACAGACACAGAGGAGGGTGCCACCACACAGACACAGAGGAGGGTGCCACCACACAGACACAGAGGAGGGTGCCACCATACAGACACAGAGGAGGGTGCCACCATACAGACACAGAGGAGGGTGCCACCATACAGACACTGAGGTTGGTGCTACCACACTGTAGTGATCTGTACACAAATCATAGCTCTCCTCTTCCCCCCTGTTCTCCTTCCCCCTTCCCTTCCCTCGTTTGCCTTTCCCTCCCTTGCTCATTCTTCCCCTCTTCCCGTCGGGCCTTCCTGTCATAAATGGTTGAATTCAAGGGTCCTGAGTCAAGAGACCCCTGGAGGCTGGACTGTCCCTCTCATTTCTAGCCCTCTCCCAGTCCTCTACATTCCCACTTATTTCCATTTCTACCCCCCACTTCTTCCCCCTCTCGTCCGCCTTCACTATAGCCATCGACAAATTGAGGTCCAATAACTCAGCTTCTAGTAAGTAAGTAATTATCAAAAGAAGGCACCAAACCGGAAAGGCTATGTTGCACCACCAAATGTGCGGGATAATAAGAGAGCGCTAAATATCACCAAGGATGCCAATACGAGAACAGAAACACATAAGACGAACGATATAAAAAGTTTCCGAGTCACCAAGAATTCTATCGAGGGACAATTGACCTTGGGGGGACTGTCAGAATACAAGACACACGCTCGTCCCGGAAGTCAGGACATTCAAGAAGGATATGAACGACCGTAAGAGGGACAATGCAATATGGACAATAAGGAGCAGGGCGGCGCTCCATCAAGTGACCATGAGTTAAGCGAGTATGACCAATATGCAAACTTGCCAGAGCCGTTTCCCATCGCCGGATACGGTGGTAGGAGGACGGCCACGAAGACACACAACTCTAAAGAGCACGCAGTTTGTAACCAGTAACAGGGGACCAACAAGCCTGTCAACGGGTAAGGATGGAGAAATGGTTAAACGGGTAAAAGTCGGAATAAGAAATACCTTTATGAAAGATGGGACAAGAGCGGACAGCTTCCCTGGTGGCAGCATCCACACGCTCATTTAAAGAGAGACCAATATGGCTGGGAACCCAACAAAACTCAACTGACTTAAATTTACTGTGAATAAGAAACAGCCAATGCCGGAACTCGAGAACCACTGGAAGACTCGAATTAAAGGACCCAAGAGCCATGAGGGCATTATGAGAGTCAACAACAACTACAAAGGAAGATTGACAACGAGAAAGCAGGAGATGAAGAGTCTAGAGAATAGCATAAAGTTCCGCTGTGAAGATGCTAGTCTCCGGAGGTAAGCGACATATATATGTGCAATCTGGAAAAACATCAGAGAAGCCTACACCGTCCACAGACTTAGATCCATCGGTGAAGATGGAAACTGAGCGGGAGACAGAAGAAAAGTGCCCAAGGAAAAGGCGCTTTAGAACCGTAGTAGGGGTAAAAGCTTTAGTAATGCAGGTTAAGGATGTACAAAACTGTGGAAAGGGGACTCTCCACGGGAGCAAAGAAGGAACTACACGGAAGAAATATTAGAAATACGAACTGAAAGAGAATCCTGTTAGCGAGATAACCGAACAGAAAGAGGGAGGTGGTGAAGGGGAACAGGAACCGCAGGAGGGGTAAAAGTTAAAGCACGACAGAGGCGAGAGGAAGGATGTTGCAAAGACCGAGCAAGATAGCGAAGACAGTAGCCTTCACGGCGGTCCTGGAGCGTCAGGCATTAGAATTAAATAATTGTTGTAGATTTAAACATTGCGCCGGTACTAAATTATTACGATAACGTCATCAATCCAAGTGCGCCTAGAATTACAAAAAAAAAATTGAGAAATTCAGATAACAAAAAGTGTTGAATTAATTGTACGCTGATTTTTGTTAAATAAAAAAGAGTTAAAGATAAATTATTTACAGTAAATTCATTGTAGTTCCTTTCGTGAAAATATTAATTGTGCAGTTTTCAGTATATTTGTTCAAGAACTCGGTAATTATTTAATTTTGTTCAAGATATATATTGAACAAACATTTAGACACAAGTAATTCATACTTTAATTCTTTTCAATTGCGGTACCAGTCAGCATCGAGTGTTAAAGAAATATAGTAAAATAATTACATGTTATCAAGTTTATTCTAGTATTTTCGGGCATCTAATAATTTAACGTAACCTATTATTTAGTTTATATTTCCACACGTATTTTATTCAAACATTGTATACAGTGTTTTGTTTCACAGCGATAAATGGTAGTCAATTCCGGTTGCGTATTTCCATCTGTCCGCATATTAATTTACGAATTAGAGGAGAAGATAACAAGACAAGAATTTCATTCATTGGGAGAACTGGCGAGACATCTGGAACGAACTGGCCCGCAATCTTGCAGATCTTCTTCCAGATCTGCAGCAGAGGAGTAATGGTGGAAACATAAGATTTCCAACTTTCACGTTTAGCTGTACGGATGGTTCTACAGGCCACCGAACTTGCCTTCCAGAACAAAATAAAAGAATCAGCCGTCTGCCGGCGGCGGTGTTTCTTCCAGGCTGCACGCTTACAGCGAACAGCTCAAGCACAGTCAGCATTCCAGCAGGGAACGCACTGAGAAGTGCGTTCCCTGCTGAGAAGAAGGGAACGAATGGGAAGAGAAGAAGCGAGGACGAATGGTTCGAGAAGGCGGCCTCGGGTGGTTGTCAGAACATCACCCCAGAGGGTATGTCGACAGTTGAAATCACCCAAAAGAAGCACCGGCAAGGAATCCAGGAGGTGCTTAAGTTCAGGAAGGGAAAGCAGGACATTTGAGGGGAGATAAATGAAATAGACTGTTTACCATTTACCCACAAAAACACTGGCAGCAAAACAATGGATAGGTGACGGAAGAATTCCCTTCGTCCCCCTTCGTAGGGGGACGAAGGGAATATCAGAACGAATTAAAAGAGCATTAGAGTTATGGGCCCCAGCAAGAGCTGGGGGGGGGGAGAAAGAAAGGAATAACCAGGAAAGTGACCAGGACGAGCACCAAGCATTGGTTCCTGGAGACAAACACAAAGCGGTGAAAACTGTGTAATTAGAAGTTGGAGTTCATGGAAGTTGGCATAAAATCCACAAATATTCCACTGAAGAATAGACATTATCAAAGAGAAAGGACAGTAACAGAGAACAATAAAGAAACATAGGTAAAGAAGAACACAGTTTATTAAAGAATCTCAGGATCAGGAGCAGGGTCAGCAAAATCAAGGTTTGGGGGCATGGGTAAACTTAGTAAGGATGGAGTGAAGGGAGTGGGAGGACAGACCAGAGGCGGACTGATGGGGTCCAGAGGAGGAGGAGGAGCAACTGAGAGGGGCAGTCAAGGACAGCTGGAGGAGTAGGGTAGAAATCAGGGAGTGCACCTCAGCAAGGGCAGCAACCGAGAGGGAATCGGGGGCGAAAGAAACCTCCTTATCAGGGACAGGGGGCCTGACCACTGAAATGGGAGGGGATGTAGTGATAGTGTCAGAGGGAGGGGACGAGGAAGAAAGCGATACCTTTTTACCCGCTGGGAAGGGAGAAGGAGAGGAGCCAGGCTTATGTTTCTGACTCGAAGAGACAGATGTTCCTGTAACAACGTACCGGGCGACTCAATGGTCTCAGCAGGAGAAGAGGAACGGGAGCAAACAACACGAAGATTGCTGGGAGGATGATGGACATCAGGCTGGACAGACAGGCGGCATGGAGGGTCAAGAGACTGGGGGAAGGGTTGCGAAGAAAGAGTTGGGGGAGATGGGAAAGAAGATATAGGAGACATGGTGGACTGGGCAGGAAGGGGGAAACTCCACGTGGAGAACCAGGAGGGAGACCTTTCGGGACAGGACACAAAGGAATAGGGGAGGAGGTGGAGGGCGTGTTCAGGTCTAAGGCCTGGAAATGGTTGTGAGACTGAGGAAGGTGGGAAGAACAAGGAGAGGTAGAACGCAATACGCGAGCGTAGGATACACCCGCGAAAGGGGTGAGACGATGAACTTGGCGTCTCGCTTCAGGAAAAGTCACACAATCATGGTGTTTCAAGTTGAAGACAGCTTCCTCGAGTTTGTACTGTATACACGAGCGTCAGAAGGTAGGGTGGGCCTCACCGCAATTGAGGCAGCAAGCCTGGGGAGAAGTGCACTCGGACTTAGAATGATCATCGGCCCCACACATGGGGCATAGATACACAGTACTTGTGCACTTGAGGACACCATGCCCCATCTTCCAACACTTATTGCAAAGTCTAGAAGAGGGAATGTATTCCTGAACAGAGCATCTGGCACCGGCAAGAATAATAGAGGGTGGAAGGGCCCTACTATCAAAGATGATTTTTAAAATTCGAAGGGGGCTGACGGCGACGACCACAAGAGGGTCGAGTAGACGTGTCCACCTGGAGGACAGAATGGCCTTAGGCTTCGAGGATATGTTTAATATCTTCATGACAGACTTTGAGGTCCCTAACACCAGTTGCAACATGGTGTGGGAGAAAAACAGTGCCAACACTGGCATTTAACCGAGCGTTTTTGGAGACCCAAACTGGGGTCTTTCCAATGCAGGACAAAGCGGCTAAGCGAGTAGCTGCATCCTGAGAAGGAGTAGCAAAGACACGCGTACCGTAATTGGTGGGGTTAAAAGTAACAGAGGCATCTACTGAATGAACAATATGTTTATGGAGGGAGAAATCGTCAGGAGGAATAGAATCCAGATGGTGAAGATCAAAGTATTTAGCCCATGTAGCGGGACCAAACAAGGCATTGTAAGTATTAGTATGGGAAGGGATCGTGCGAGTGCGGCCGTGGCGGGGACGACGTTGAGAACCCCCAGAGTGAGAGGGGGTAAAAAGGCGCTGCAGTTACAATGAGAGACGGAGTCATGCCAGGGGACGAGGTGGCTACCACTGGGGGCTGGGAATTCGACCCTTCCACAGAGGTTGGAGGGAAGTAGTCAGGAGGGTCAAAGGAGGAACAAGGTCGGGGCCCAATGCAGCGTGGGCTACAGGGCCTGGTCTTCCAACACAGTCCGACTCGGGGCTTGGTCGCCCATCCCACGTGCCTGAGAAGGTACAAGGGAAACATTATCTGCCATAGAAACGAGGAAAGACTTTCATTCACGAATGTGCCCTCCCACTCACCACGGAGCCACAATTAGAGGCAGGACACCCAACAAGAAGCTATCGCCGATCATGCCGGGGCCTCCCCCCCCCCCCCAGGGGTGCGTCGTGAGTATACGCCCCACAAACGCCACCTTAAGAATTGTCAGTCCGTCGAGATCGGGTTCAGTGACAAAAAGAGGATTGACAAAAAAGGTTCCCCTCGCTCTCGACGATCTATAGTTCTACGGGCGCAAGAGTATGCCTTCCCAAGCACCCGGGCGTCAAAATAGAAGAAGTCCAAAAGAATAACAAAAACAAGCAAAAGGTCGGCAGGAAACGACAAGCAGATAGGAGAAGAGGGGGACGAAAAACGAAAGAAGGAAAAGGAAAAGTGATCCGGCACTTTTGGAGAGGACAGCAGGATCATAAGGCCACAAAAGGCCAGAGGACTGTCCCATGGAGCATCACACTCCGGCAGCCGACCACCAAGCCCCCTCACGGCAACAACGAGCTGGACAGGGAGGGGGATTAGTTTTATAAAACTGTAATATCAATATGGCTATAGGTTAAGTACTAATTGTAATAAAGAAAGCAATAAAGTGCTTATCTTCAAACACTAAGGTTAGGTTAGGTCGTGGTTTCTATTCAGCTTTTAAGGTAAACTCAAATATTCACAATATATTTGACAGTACGGTTTAATACTAAGTGAAAATAAGTACAATTCCTGACTGCTATGAATAGTACATAATTGCACATACTTGTGCTGTTACATTTACCTCCCCATTTTTGGAGGACGGGCTGGATAGCTGAGGGCTATCCAAGGGTTTAGCTAGTTGTAAGTGGTACCTGGTTGATACCTGGTTGATGGGGTTCTGGGAGTTCTTCTACTCCCCAAGCCCGGCCCGAGGCCAGGCTCGACTTGTGAGAGTTTGGTCCACCAGGCTGTTGCTTGGAGCGGCCCGCAGGCCCACATACCCACCACAGCCCGGTTGGTCCGGCACTCCTTGGAGGAATAAATCTAGTTTCCTCTTGAAAATGTCCACGGTTGTTCCGGCAATATTTCTTATGCTTGCTGGGAGGACGTTGAACAACCGCGGACCTCTGATGTTTATACAGTGTTCTCTGATTGTGCCTATGGCACCTCTGCTCTTCATTGGTTCTATTCTACATTTTCTTCCATGTCGTTCACTCCAGTACGTTGTTATTTTACTGTGTAGATTTGGTACTTGGCCCTCCAGTATCTTCCAGGTGTATATTATTTGATATCTCTCTCGTCTTCTTTCTAGTGAGTACATTTGGAGGGCTTTGAGACGATCCCAATAATTTAGGTGCTTTATTGCGTCTATGCGTGCCGTATATGTTCTCTGTATTCCCTCTATTTCAGCAATCTCTCCTGCTTTGAAGGGGGAAGTGAGTACTGAGCAGTACTCGAGACGGGACAACACAAGTGCCTTGAAGAGTACAACCATTGTGATGGGATCCCTGGATTTGAAAGTTCTCGTAATCCATCCTATCATTTTTCTGGCTGTCGCAATATTTGCTTGGTTATGCTCCTTAAACGTTAGGTCGTCCGACATTATTATTCCCAAATCCTTTACATGCTGTTTTCCTACTATGGGTACATTTGATTGTGTTTTGTACTCTGTATTATGTTTAAGGTCCTCATTTTTACCGTACCTGAGTACCTGGAATTTATCACTGTTAAACATCATGTTATTTTCTGATGCCCAGTCGAAAACTTTATTAATATCAGCTTGAAGTTTTTCAATGTCCTCAGCCGAGGTAATTTTCATACTGATTTTTGTGTCATCTGCAAAGGATGATACGAAGCTGTGACTTGTATTTTTGTCTATATCTGATATGAGAATAAGGAAAAGCAGTGGTGCAAGGACTGTACCCTGAGGTACAGAGCTTTTCACTGCACTTGGACTAGATTTTATATGGTTGACAGTTACTCGCTGAGTCCTGTTTGACAGAAAACTGAGTATCCAGCGTCCTACTTTACCGGTTATTCCCATTGACTTCATTTTGTGTGCTATCACGCCATGGTCACATTTATCGAAGGCCTTTGCGAAGTCCGTGTATATCACATCAGCATTCTGTTTCTCTTCTAAACAGAATGCTGTTTGGTAGGTATCGCTTTTTTTACAGCTTGATTGTTGCTATATCAGGATAGCTTTAGGATATTTTGTCTTCCAGATAAATGGAAGGGATGCGGGGCTGCATCCAAATTGGACAGCCAGAATCTTAGGGACGGTCTTTGTCCTCATTTTTTTTTTATGTATTATTGCTGTTTTGTTTTCATGTTCTTATGTATTCATACATATTGAGGCACACCTTTTGGGGAGTCAGTTTTTGTAATTGAAGATTGTATGGAATTAGTTAGGATTAGATCATTTCTTTTGCTTTTGAGGCATTGGGGCAATATTGTTGGGTTAAAAATGTTTTAATTTTTTTTGAGTTAATATTTATAGTAGTGCTGGATAAGAAAATTGTGCTTTAAAGTGATTTACACACAAATTTCTTAATTCCAAAGAGGGGGAGTTGTAGTGATCTGTACACAGATCATAACTCTCCCCTTCCCCCTTTTCTCTATCCCCTTCCCCCTTCCCTTCTTTCGTTCGCCTTTCCCTCCCTTGTTCATTCTTCCCCCCCTCCCCGTTGGGCCTTCTTGTCATAAACGGTTCAAGTCATGGGTCCTGAGTCAAGAAACCCCTGGAGGCTGGACAGTCCCTCTCATTCCTGGCCTTCTTCCAGCCCACTCATTTCCCTCTCTAACCCCCACTCCTTCCCCTCTCATCTGCCATCTCTCCATACAGCCATTGACAGCCGGTGTCATATAGTCTGATGCCAGGTTTACTGGGATAGGTGCATTGGAACGATTGGGAACTCAGACAAGAGAAACAGAACCTTAAGAACACAGGCCTATAACCTAGCCAGGGAGGCCTAGGTGGGAGGAGCTAGTCAGGGCATTGACCTAGAGTAAGACTTTGAATTCATTGGCTCGTGTCTTGAGAGTCATATTTGGGCCAAGAAACATTAGAGTGGGTGGAGCTTGTTTTCCACTGATAGTGTTAAGAATATAATCGTTAGTGTGTCTTTGGTAGCGACTTGAGATATGTCACTTCAGGGCCTGAGAGCAACTATCAACATATCTGGCCGGTATTGCAGTTAATTAAGGTATTGTGCACTTGATTACTCATGTCCATCAGTAGATGCCATTTGCCTCTTAGGAATGATTTATTAGAGTAGGATATATATTTTCAATATGATTTCAATATATGTGTTGATATATGTTGTCCTTGAATAAAGTGATTTAATGTATTATTGTGGTTTAGTTATTTGTTCCCCCATTGGTTATTAATGCTGAGTCATATGTTTATGTGGTATTTATGAACGATATTGGAAACGCCTATATTCTCAATAAGTAACGTACAGAAATGGTATAATTAATCCCCAATCATTATTACCGAGGTCCCTATTGCCCTTGAGTTCATGATTATTGATTGATTATTTCCTTCCTGGGAGATCAGTAATAGACACATTCAGGTGTCAGGAAGATGGTGGCAGTGTGTTATTAAGTGTTATTCAATTATTTTAAAATTAATAAACCCTGCATTTGTCGATCCCTCTCATTTAATATTTAAATTTTAATATTAGCTGGTAGGTCATTGAGGCTCACACGGATCTGCAAGCAATGTTTAGGTAGGATATTGAGTGAGAAAAGGGAAGAGAAGTTCGGGTTATTACAACACAAACACACAGGTGAGTGCCACCACACAGATACACAGGTGGGTGCCACCACACAGACACACAGGTGGGTGCGAACACACTGACACACAGGTGGGTGCCACCACACAGACACACAGGTGGGTGCCACCACACTGACACACAGGTGGGTGCCACCACACAGACACACAGGTGGGTGCCACCACACTGACACAGAGGAGGGTGCCACCACACAGACACACAGGTGGGTGCCACCACACTGACACACAGGTGGGTGCCACCACACTGACACACAGGTGGGTGCCACCACACAGACACACAGGTGGGTGCCACCACACAGACACACAGGTGGGTGCGAACACACTGACACACAGGTGGGTGCCACCACACAGACACACAGGCGGGTGCCACCACACTGACACACAGGTGGGTGCCACCACACAGACACACAGGTGGGTGCCACCACACAGACACACAGGTGGGTGCCACCACACTGACACACAGGTGGGTGCCACCACACAGACACACAGGTGGGTGCCACCACACAGACACACAGGTGGGTGCCACCACACAGACACACAGGTGGGTGCCACCACACAGACACACAGGTGGGTGCCACCACACAGACACACAGGTGGGTGCCACCACACAGACACAAAGGTGGGTGCCACCACACAGACACACAGGTGGGTGCCACCACACTGACACACAGGTGGGTGCCACCACACAGACACACAGGTGGGTGCCACCACACAGACACACAGGTGGGTGCCACCTCACAGACACACAGGTGGGTGCCACCACACAGACACACAGGTGGGTGCCATCACACAGACACACAGGTGGGTGCCACCACACAGACACACAGGTGGGTGCCACCACACTGACACACAGGTGGGTGCCACCACACTGACACACAGGTGGGTGCCACCACACAGACACACAGGTGGGTGCCACCACACAGACACACAGGTGGGTGCCACCACACAGATACACAGGAGGGTGCCACCACACAGACACACAGGTGGGTGCCACCACACAGACACACAGGTGGGTGCCACCACACAGACACACAGGTGGGTGCCACCACACAGACACACAGGTGGGTGCCACCACACAGACACACAGGTGGGTGCCACCACACTGACACACAGGTGGGTGCCACCACACAGACACCCAGGTGGGTGCCACCCCAAAGACACAAACACGAAAACCGGTTCAAGAATATAATCAGTTTCCGGAACATTTCCTTCAGTAAACCAATAAAGATTTCACATCGTATGACTCGCGCTCCACTGCACAATCCTATCGTCTCCCTTCCTGGTACTCCACCCTTCCGGTACTCCTCCCTCCTGGTCCTCCACCCTACTGATCCACCACCCTCCTGGTCCTCCACCCTACTGATCCACCACCCTCCTGGTCCTCCACCCTACTGATCCACCACCCTCCTGGTCCTCCACCCTCCTGGTCCTACACCCTCCTGGTCCTCCACCCTACTGATCCACCACCCTCCTGGTCCTCCACCCTCCTGGTCCTCCACCCTCCTGGTCCAACTCCCTCCTAGTCCTCCACCCTCCTGGTCCTCCACCCTCCTGGTCCTCCACCCTCCTGGTCCTCCACCCTACTGATCCACCACCCTCCTGGTCCTCCACCCTACTGATCCACCACCCTCCTGGTCCTCCACCCTACTGATCCACCACCCTCCTGGTCCTCCACCCTCCTGGTCCTCCACCCTCCTGGTCCTCCACCCTACTGATCCACCACCCTCCTGGTCCTCCACCCTACTGATTCACCACCCTCCTGGTCCTCCACCCTCCTGGTCCTCCACCCTCCTTGTCCTCTAACCTCCTGCTCCTCCACCCTCCTGGTCCTCCACCCTCCTGGTCCTCCACCCTCCTGATCCTCCACCCTCCTGGTCCTCCACCCTACTGATCCACCACCCTCCTGGTCCTCCACCCTCCTGGTCTTCCACCCTCCTGGTCCTCCACCCTCCTGGTCCTCCACCCTACTGATCCACCACCCTCCTGGTCCTCCACCCTACTGATCCACCACCCTCCTGGTCCTCCACCCTCCTGGTCCTCCACCCTCCTTGTCCTCTAACCTCCTGGTCCTCCACCCTCCTGGTCCTCTAACCTCCTGGTCCTCCACCATACTGGTTCTCCACCCTCCTGGTCCTCCACCCTCCTGGTCCTCCTCCCTCCTGGTCCTCCACCCTACTGATCCACCACCCTCCTGGTCCTCCACCCTACTGATCCACCACCCTCCTGGTCCTCCACCCTCCTGGTCCTCCACCCTCCTTGTCCTCTAACCTCCTGGTCCTCCACTCTCCTGGTCCTCTAAGCTCCTGGTCCTCCACCCTACTGATCCACCACCCTCCTGGTCCTCCACCCTACTGATCCACCACCCTCCTGGTCCTCCACCCTCCTGGTCCTCCACCCTCCTTGTCCTCTAACCTCCTGGTCCTCCACCCTCCTGGTCCTCCACCCTCCTGGTCCAACTCCCTCCTAGTCCTCCACCCTCCTGGTCCTCCACCCTCCTGCTCCTCCACCCTACTGATCCACCACCCTCCTGGTCCTCCACCCTACTGATCCACCACACTCCTGGTCCTCCACCCTCCTGGTCCTCCACCCTCCTGGTCCTCCACCCTCCTGGTCCTCCACCCTACTGATCCACCACCCTCCTGGTCCTCCACCCTCCTGATCCTCCACCCTCCTGGTCCTCCACCCTACTGATCCACCACCCTCCTGGTCCTCCACCCTACTGATCCACCACCCTCCTGGTCCTCCACCCTCCTGGTTCTCCACCCTCCTTGTCCTCTAACCTCCTGCTCCTCCACCCTCCTGGTCCTCCACCCTACTGATCCACCACCCTCCTGGTCCTCCACCCTACTGATCCACCACACTCCTGGTCCTCCACCCTCCTGGTCCTCCACCCTACTGATCCACCACCCTCCTGGTCCTCCACCCTACTGATCCACCACCCTCCTGGTCCTCCACCCTCCTGGTCCTCCACCCTCCTTGTCCTCTAACCTCCTGGTCCTCCACCCTCCTGGTCCTCTAAGCTCCTGGTCCTCCACCCTACTGATCCACCACCCTCCTGGTCCTCCACCCTCCTGGTTCTCCACCCTCCTGGTCCTCCACCCTACTGATCCACCACCCTCCTGGTCCTCCACCCTACTGATCCACCACCCTCCTGGTCCTCCACCCTCCAGGTCCTCCACCCTCCTTGTCCTCTAACCTCCTGGTCCTCCACCCTCCTGGTCCTCCACCCTACTGATCCACCACCCTCCTGGTCCTCCACCCTCCTGGTCCTCCACCCTCCTGGTCCTCCACCCTCCTGGTCCTCCACCATACTGATCCACCACCCTCCTGGTCCTCCACCCTACTGATCCACCACCCTCCTGGTCCTCCACCCTCCTGGTCCTCCACCCTCCTGGTCCTCTAACCTCCTGGTCCTCCACCATCTTGGTCCTCTAACCTCCTGGTCCTCCACCCTCCTGGTCCTCCACCCTCCTGGTCCTCCACCCTCCTGGTCCTCCACCCTCCTGGTCCTCTAACCTCCTCGTCCTCCACCCTCCAGGTCCTCCACCCTCTTGGTCCTCTAACCTCTTGGTCCTCCACCCTCCAGGTCCTCCACCCTCCTGGTCCTCCACCCTCCTGGTCCTCTAACCTCCAGGTCTTCCACTCTCTTGGTCCTCCACCCTCCTGGTCTTCTTACCTCCTGGTCCTCCACCCTCCTGGTCCTCCACCCTCCTGGTCTTCTTACCTTCTGGTCCTCCACCCTCTTGGTCCTCTAACCTCCTGGTCCTCCACCCTCCTGGTCCTCTAACCTCCGGGTCCTCCACCTTCCTGGTCCTCTATGATTCTGGTCCTCCACCCTCCTGGTTTTCTTACCTCCTGGTCCTCCACCCTCCTGGTCCTCCACCCTCCTGGTCCTCCACCCTCTTGGTCCTCTAACCTCCTGGTCCTCCACCCTCCTGGTCCTCTAACCTCCTGGTCCTCCACCCTCCTGATCCTCTATGATTCTGGTCCTCCACCCTCCTGGTCCTCCACCCTCCTGGTCTTCTTACCTCCTGGTCCTCGACCCTCCTGGTCCTCCACCTTCTTGGTCCTCTAACCTCCTGGTCCTCCACCTTCTTGGTCCTCTAACCTCCTGGTCCTCCACCCTCCAGGTCCTCCACTCTCCTGGTCCTCCACCCACCTGATCCTCCTCCCTCCTGGTCCTCCACCCTCCTGGTCCTCCACCCTCCTGGTCCTCCACCCGCCTGGTCCTCCACCCTCCTCGTCCTCCACCCTCCTGGTCCTCCACCCTCCTGGTCCTCCACCCTCCTGGTCTTCCACGCTCCTGGTCCTCCACCCTCCTCGTCCTCCACCCTCCTGGTCCTCCACCCTCCCGGTCCTCCACCCTCCTGTTCTCCACCCTCCTGGTCCTCCACCCTCCTGGTCCTCCACCCTCCTGGTCCTCCACCCGCCTGGTCCTCCACCCTCCTGGTCCTCCACCCTCCCGGTCCTCCACCCTCCTGGTCCTCCACCCTCCCGGTCCTCCTCCCTCCTGGTCCTCCACCTTCCTGGTCCTCCACCCTCCTGGTCCTCCACCCTCCTCGTCCTCCACCCTCCTGGTCCTCCACCCTCCCGGTCCTCCACCCACCTGTTCTCCACCCTCCTGGTCCTCCACCCTCCTGGTCCTCCACCCTCCTGGTTCTCCACCCGCCTGGTCCTCCACCCTCCTGGTCCTCCACCCTCCCGGTCCTCCACCCTCCTGGTCCTCCACCCTGCCGGTCCTCCACCCTCCCGGTCCTCCACCCTCCTGGTCCTCCACCCTCCTCGTCCTCCACCCTCCTGGTCCTCCACCCTCCTGGTCCTCCACCCTCCTGGTCCTCCACCCTCCTGGTCTTCCACGCTCCTGGTCCTCCACCCTCCTGTTCTCCACCCTCCCGGTCCTCCACCCTCCCGGTCCTCCACCCTACTGGTCCTCCACCCTCCCGATCCTCCACCCTCCTGATCCTCCACCTTCCTGGTCCTCCACCCTCCTGGTCCTCCACCCTCCTCGTCCTCCACCCTCCTGTTCTCCACCCTCCTGGTCCTCCTCTCTCCTGGTCCTCCACCTTCCTGGTCCTCCACCCTCCTGGTCCTCCACCCTCCTGGTCCTCCACCCTCCCGGTCCTCCACCCTCCCGGTCCTCCACCCTCCTGGTCCTCCACCTTCCTGGTCCTCCTCCCTCCCGGTTCTCCACCCTCCTGGTCCTCCTCCCTCCTGGTCCTCCACCTTCCTGGTCCTCCACCCTCCTGGTCCTCCACCCTCCTGGTCCTCCACCCTCCCGGTCCTCCACCTTCCTGGTCTCCCACCCTCCTGGTCTCCCACCTTCCTGGTGCTACACCCTTATGGTCCTACACCCTTCTGGTCCTCCACCCTCCTGGTCCTCCACCCTCCTTGTCCTCCACTCTCCTGGTCCTCCGTCCTCCTAGTCATCCACCCTCCTGTTCTCCCACCCTCCTGGTCCTCCACCCTCCAGGTCCTCCACCCTCCTGTTCTCCCACGCTCCCGCTCCTCCACGCTCCTGGTCTCTCACCCTCCTGGTCTCTCACCCTCCTGGTCCTCTAATCTCCTGGTCTCCCACCCCTCCTGGTGCTCCATCCTCCTGGTCCCCCACCCTCACTGTCCTCCACCTTCCTCATCCTCCACCCTCCTGGTCCCCCCCACTGTCCTCGTCCTCCACCCTTCTGGGTCTCCTCCTGGGTCGCAGACGAGTAAGTAGGGCAACCATAATCGAGCTTAGACAGGACGAGAGAGGAATGTAAAGGAAGGAGAGTGCGCCTATCGGCTCCCTAAAAAGTATGGGACAATACCCGAAGGAGGGTAAGGGCCTTAGAGCACTCAACACGGAGGTAAGAGATATGAGGAGAGTAAGAGAAACGAGTGTCAAAGAGTAACCCCAAAAGCTTTGCGGAATCTTTGTACTCAAGGGGATGACCATAAAGTGACAAAGAGGGACGAAGAACGTTCCGTTTCCGAGTAAAAGTCATGGCACAAGTCTTATTAGTAGAGAACTTGAAGCCATGATCGGTGGACCATGACGACACGGCATCAATCGCAAGTTGAAGCTGGTGTTGAAAGAGAGCGAATCATCACCCTGACAGCAAAGGGTAAGATTATCAACATAGAGAGCGGAGAAGATGCCTGAAGGAAGAGAGGAAAAAAGGCCATTGAGGGCAACCAGAAAAAAGAGTAGTGCTCAGAACACTTCCCTGGGGCACACCTTCGTATTGCTGAAAAGAGGCAGAGAGAGCGGTACCAAGCCTCACCCGAAAGGAACGACGAGAGAGGAAGCTGCGGAGAAAGAGAGGGAGATGACCACGAAGGCCAAAAGAATGAAGCTGGGATAGAATATGATATCGCCAAGTGGTGTCATAACCCTTTTCCAGATCAAAAAGGACGGCAACAATGGAGGTCTTCGCAGCAAAAGCAGCACGAATATAGACCTCCAAGTTCACCAGGACATCTCTTGTGGTGCGGCACTTGCTGAAACCAAACTGAGTAGGGGAGAGGAGGTGATGTTGTTCCAGGAACCACATCAGACGAACGTTACCCATACGTTCATAGAGTTTGCAGACACAACTTGTGAGGGCAATAGGGCGAATGTCCTTAGGGGATGTTCCCAGAGACCCTGGCTTGCAAACAGGGAGGATAACGACATCGAGCCAGTCCTCAGGGACTGACGACGACTCCCAGATCCGATTATACAGACTCAGTAAATACTGAGACGTGCATGGAGGGAGATGGCGAAGCATCTCATAATGACTGCCATCGGAGCCCGCCGCCATAGAACCGCAGACGGCTAGGGCAGAACGAAGTTCAGAGAGAGTGAAGGGATCGTTAAAGTCGAACACGAGTGCAGGAATCTAAAGGACGAGATTCAAGGACAGATTTACGAAGAAGGAACGATTGGGGAGGATGAAGACCAGAGCTAACAGAAGGAAAGTGGGAACCCAGTTCGGTAGCGACTTGCAACGGGTCCACCACAAGAGTACCATGGAGGTGAAGGACCGGTGAAACATCGGGAACGAACTTTCCCGCTATCATGCCGATACGCTTCCAGATCTGTGGCAGAGGATTTTCGGACATAATGGTGAATGCATAAGATGCTCAACATTCACGTTTAGCCGTGCGGATGGCCCTACGGGCCACTGCACTCGCCTTCCGAAAGAAAAGAAAAGAATCGGCCGTCTGCCAATGGCGATGTCTCTTTCAGGCTGTATGCTTACAGCGGACAGCCCAAGGACAGTCTGCATTCCAGCAGGGAGCACACTTCCGCGAACCCCGAGAGGAAGAGCAAGGAATAGAGCAGAGGGCAGCATCGAAGACAGTGTCATGAAAAAGGAGGAGAGGCAGAAGGGAGAGGTCAGAGAGAGCAGTACTGAAAGTAAATAGGTTCCAGTCCGCTTTAGCAAAGTGCCACCTAGGGGAGGGTGAAAAGAGAAAAAGGTAACAAGGATGGGGAAATGGTCACTGCCATGGAGGTCATCAAGAACCTGCCACGTGAAATATAAGTAAAGAGAAGACGAGCAAAGAGAAAGATCAAGACAGGAAAGGATGCGAGTCCGAGAGTCCAAATGAGTGGGCTCACCAGAATTCAGAAGAGACAGGGAAGAAGAGGGGGTAAATGGCTCAAGAAGGCGACCTCGGGTGTTCGTCAGAACATCACCCCAAAGGGAATGACGACAATTGAAATCACCCAGCAGGAGCACAGGCTCCGGCAAGGAGTCCAGTAGGTGTTTCAGATCAGGAAGAGAAAGCGGGACACTCGGGTAGAGATAAATGGAACAAGCGGTGTACCCTTTCCCCACAAAAATACGAGCAGCAGAACAATGGAAAGGCGAAGGAAAAGTAAGGGGACAAAGCGAACATCAGAGCAAATCAAGAGAGCAGAATAATTAGGAGCCCAGCAACAGCTGGGGGGGGGGGGGAGAAAGGAATAGCCACGAAAACGACCAGGACGAGCATTGAAGAATAGACATCGACGAGAAGAGAAAGGACAACAACAGAGAACAAGGAAGAAACAAAGGTGAAAAAGCAACCATAGCACGTTAAAGAAGATCAGGGTCAGCAAAGTCAGGGTTAGGGGGCATGGGTAAACTGAGCAAAGACGGAGGGAAGGAAGCGGGAGAACAGATCAGAGGTGGATGGGCGGGGTCAGGAGGAGGAGGAGGAAGATGAGGAGGCAACCAAGAGGAGCAGTCAAGGACAGCAGCAGGAAGAGGGGGAGTAGAAAGAGGGGAGCGCACCTCAGCAAGGGCAGCAACCGAGAGGGAAGCGGGGGCCAAAGAAACCTCCATAGCTGGAACAGGTGGCGCAACCACAGAAATGGGAGGGGAAGGAGCGATAGAGTCAGAAGTAGGGGCCAAGGAAGAAAGTGAAGCCTTCTTACCCCTCCGGGGAGGAGGAAGGAGAGGAGCCAGACTTACGCTTCTGACTGAAAGTGAAAGGTGTCCCAGCAACCACGTACTGGGCAACGTATTACAGCGTCTCAACAAGAGAAGCTGAACGAGAGCACACACGACGGCCGTTAGTAGACCGATGGACATCAGCCTGCACTGACAGGTGGTGGGAAGAGTCAATAGATGGAGGAGAAGGATGGGAAGGAGGATCGGAGGGAGACGAGGAAGAAGACACAGAAGACATGACAGACCGGGGAGAAAGTTGGAGAATCCTAGACAGAGGACCAGGAGGGAGACCCTTCGGAACAGAACTCAAAGGAACAGAGGAGGGAGCAGTGGGCGTATCAGGGTCTAAGGCCCGGAAACGGTTGTGAGTCTGAGGAAGGTTGGAAGAAAGAGGAGAGGAAGAGCGCAACACGCGAGCATAAGAGACGTTAGGATAAGGCGGGAGTCGGCGAACCTGGCACCTCACCTCAGGAAAAGATAAACGCTCCTGGTGCTGCAAGGGGAGGACGGCTGCCTCAAGCTTGTAATGGATACACGCACGGGAGAAGGTAGGATGGGCCTCACCGCAGTTGATGCAGCGTGCCTGGGGAGAAGTGAACTCTGACTTCGCCCCCACACAAAGGACAGAGAGAGACAGTCCCAGAGCAGCGGAGGGCAACATGCCCAAACCTCCAGCACTTGTTACAGAGCCTAGGAGAAGGAATGTACTCCTGGACAGAGCACCTGGCACCAACAAGAATGACAGAGGGCGGAAGGGTCCTACCATGAAAAGTATTCTTCACAACCCGAAGGGGCTGATGCCGACGACCACGAGGGGGACGTGTAAATGTGTCTACCTGGAGGACAGAATGGCCCTGGGCCTCAAGGATATGCTGAATATCATCATGGCAGTCCTGCAGATTTCGAACACCGGTTGCAACATGGGGCGGAAGGAGAATAGTGCCAACACTGGCATTCAACCGAGCGTTCTTGGAGACCCAAACAGGGATCTCGCCAAGGCAGGATAATGCAGCCAAGCGGGAGGATGCATCCTGAGAAGGAACAACAAAGACAGGTGTACCGAGATAGGTGGGGCTGAAGGTGACAGAGGCATCTACGGAATCAACAAGGTGCCTATGAAGGGAGAAATTGTCAGGAGGTGCAGAAACAAGAGGGAGGAGATCAAAGTATTTGGCCCACGAAGCGGGACCCAATATGGCTTGATAGGCATCAGAACGGGAAGGAATCGAGCGAGTGCGGCCGTGTCGAGGACGGCGTTGAGAACCCCCAGAGAGAGAGAGGGGTTAAAAGGCGGAGTAGTCACAACTAGAGACTGAGGCATGCCAGGGGACGAGGTAGTCACCACTGGGGGCTTGGGGCTCGACCCAACCACAGAGGAGGGAGGGGAGCCGAGGGGAGTATTCAGAGAGGCCAAAGGAGGAGCAAGGTCGGGGTCCAATGCAGTGGAGGCTACAGAGCCCGGTCTTCCAAAACGGACCGACTCGGGGGCTTGGTCGCCTACCCCACGAACCTGAGAAGGTAAAGGAGAAACAGAATTCGACATGAGTATGAAAGAAAAACATTCATTCACGAATGTGCCCCCACACCCACCATGGAGCCACAATTAGAGGCAGGACACCCAACAAAAAGATATCGCCGATCATGTCGGGGCCCCTAAGGGGTGCGTCGTGAGAATACGCCCCACAACCACCACCTTAAGAACCATCAGTCCATCAAGATCGGGTTCAGTGACGAAAGGGGGATTGACAATAAAAGGTTCCCCTCGCTCTCGATGTTGGGTACTACAGTTCTACGGCTGCAAAAGTATGCCTCCTCAAGCACCCGAACATCAAAATAGAAGAAGTTCAAAGGAATAACCAAAACAAGCAAAAGGTCGGCAGGAAACGTCAAGCAGATAGGAGAAGAGGGGGGAGAAAAACGAAACAGACGGAAAAGGAAAAGTCGTTGAGCACAATTAGAAAGGACAGCAGCAGTAGCACAAGGCTACTAAAGGACAGAGGACTGCTCCAAGGAGCATCACACTCTGGCAGCCGCCCACTAAGCCCCCCTCATGGCATCAACAGGCTGAATAGGGAGGGGAGGAGAAGGGTTCAGTGTCACCTTCTTAGAGGTGCGGCTCCAAAACTGGCCTCGTTTTCATGTGTACACACCTTACTCGAGCCATCGTGATTCCCCACTCTCTCCTTGTCTGGAATGATCTCCTAAATCCCCCTTTTGTGAATTAGTGTTTACTGTCACCCTATCCGCAGCTGTGACCCCCCCCCCCTCTCTCGCTTTCTGGGAAACCTCACCAGGACAAGAGCAAAAACCAGCTAACATATAAGACATTTAATTTACAGAGAAAACGTACATAATACACGACTATAAAATAGAACATTACCATACCACACTCCAAGCTGCTACAAGCCAGTAGCACTCCAAACCATATGCTGGCTTCAACAATTCTCTACATCAAGTGGCTGCACAACTCTTGGCTTACCACTCCCTCACTGCTTGGGGCGGAATCCTGTCACAACAAGGCTGTATCTTCAACCCTAAAAGTATATGACACTGCTTGGAGCTGAAATACCTGAAACTTCTACATAAGTATCCCCCAACAAAAGAAGAAATCAATCTCTCACCTTTCACAGCATCTTACATCCTAATAAGCATTCAAGCACTCTCATTATACTATCATGTGTCCACAACGAACCTCTGTTCTGCTCCTAGAGACTCCTTAATCAATGCGTATATCTGGGTCCTCCAAAATATCAGGAGAGGCACTTCTGCATTTCTCCCAATCTACTGCACAACGAAGTCCTGCTCCAACATCAGTGACTCTTTTCCACTGATTCCATAAAGAAACGTGTAGCTCCCCATACACTGGTTGAAGTCAACTCCTCACTATTGAGTTCTGCTCTTCCACAGAGTTCCCCATACACTTCTCCTCCAGCCTCGAAGTTCCTCCTTAACCTCTTCCCAGGCAAACCTGCAATTCCATTACCATGCCAATAAAATGGTTTTTCTAACATAACAGTTTCCTAACAGAGGCTTATCACAGGGATCTATGAAGAAGGGCGTTCACTCCCTGGCCCTCAACATGGCGCTCACACAGGCTGCCCACAAAATCGCTATAGGACTGCCTCACAAGGCTTCTTCTAGTCTTGACTTGAGTACACGGAGTCGCCCAGCTGGCTCCACAACAGAAATGCCTGCTTACGTCCTTCCTCTTGAAGAATCAACCCAATTAGAGTTCCACAAAGGTGCGACCAGCACTCACTTCCAGGTTGCCTTTAATTTATCCAGATCACAGAGAAATGGTGTACTATGTCCCTAACAACTTCCTTACACTTGCAAACAAGTTTCCTTCACTCCAGCACTAACACAGGGAACTATATTCTTCCTCCTTCCAGCAGATCAACGAAGTACGACCATCTCTGACGACTGTTGCAGCTCGTGAGGTCACGATGTCTTCCTAGCTTCACGTCACGTCACCGAAGGTTCGACATCTCATTTCATGTCACTTATTACCAGACACTCATCCTCTGATCGTATTTTTAAATTATTCACTGACGTTTATCTATTTTCTTTCTCCTCCCTCTTAATCTTCAGGTCCGGAAAGCAGAATAACTCTCACAGGGTAGACAAGGTAGACTTGTTCTCCCCAGGCTACATGGGGTCATAACACTGGGTACAAGTGACAGGATGAACAACCCAGAGGGTTTTCTTCCTTTTGAGTAGTGCTGCACATGCTGCTATGGCGGTGTGTCTTCTCATAGGATGAGTGGTGCTGCCAAATAAACTCGCCCTTCGGGACAATTTTTTTTTTAAAGCAGTTCCACTCTCTCAATACCACCCATCAATATACAACAATAATAATGTACAAGGAAATTAATACCTAAAATACCATAACATACAGTAACATATAATAACATACACGTGTTTAGAATGACAAATGGACAAAAAATCGCATTGTAAATACTGACAAGAAATGTACATTGACAATATAAAATGACTACAGCATATCCAGTCATAGCTGATATGTACTGAGTCATGACAAGGACACAATCCCGCCTCTAACCCGAGAGAATGGAACTGTGGCAACCAGCAATCAGGAGAAGGCTGATTTACTGGCAAACCACTTTGCTTCCAAGATGCAGGTCCCTGATCTTGAACTTCAGCCTCCACATCTTGCCCCAAGCACTGTGTCTAGGATGACTGAAGTGGTCATACAGCAGGCTGAAGTTCTCCATCTCTTTAAAACGCCAGATACAGCTGACTTCTTGACTCTACCTCTCATGTACCTTTTCCAACTGTGCCTAGTTCAAGGAATGTGGCCCTCGTCATGGAAGAAGGCAGACGTTGTTCCAGTGCACATAAAGAAGAGCCGCTCAGTAGTTGGTAACTACAGACCTGTGTCACTGCTTTCCATTAATAGCAAGATCCTAGAATCATTAATCTCTTAGTAAAATATATTATTTTTGTATCAACATCGACTAATATGTGATCGACAGTATGGTTTTTCAGAAAAGGCCGATCTGCTGCTGATCTCTTCCTAAATTTCTCCATTAAGTGGCATCAGTCACTGGATGAGTCCAAGATCAGCTGTGTTGTTGCTCTAGACATAGCAGGAGCCTTTGATTGGGTCTGGCATTCTGGATTAGTAGTGAAGCTTCAAGCAATAGGCATCTCAGGCTCCATCTTAGAGTTAATAAAAGACAGCCTTCAAGAACGGACTCCAGAGGTTATCCTCAATGGAACAGAATCCGAAAATCATTCAACTGGAGCCAGCGTTCCACAGGGTAGTGTGCTGGGCTCTCTGCTGTGGAATATTTACTTCAACGATCTACTTCATCTCATTCCTGAAGCTAAAGTCTATGCTGATGACTGCACTCTAACCTTCACATACAGAAAGGAAGAAATGCCAACTGCTGCAAGAATCGTCAATCACAAACTTACAGCGATTTCTGCCTGGGAAAATGGCAGGTAGAACTGACATTCTACCTGAAAGGAGATTGCAGTTCACATTTGCGGCTGAGAGACACAAGCGATGATGATAACTAGACTGCACATGGCAAATCGGAAAAACTTGCAAATGGATGACAAAACTCTAGAGATGACTTATGAAAGGACATTTTGGGAATGAAGTTCGACTTTTCAATGACAATGAAGAGTCACATGCTTAACCTAGCCCAAAAGGCAGCCAGGAAACTTACAGTCTTACTGCGCATCTCTCACCCTCATGACAGCAAAAGCTGCAAAACCTTATATGAAGCACAATTTCGCTCTCATCTAGAGTATGCACCCCTTACCTGGATTGCTTGCCTCCCCATCGTTCATCAGACTGTTGGACGGGCAACAGTGGAGAGACGGGCAAGAAGGCTTATCTCTAGTCTTGACCAAGTCTGATGGCAACGGTCTGAACATCAGAGCCTGCAACATCGTCATGACATTGGTGGTCTTACTGTTATGTACAAGGCCAACATCCTCAAAGTTCCGCTCCTGGCTCAACTCCGTAGACAACCAATAGTTGCCACCCGTAGCACAGGGTTCTCAACCTTCAACAGTCTCATGCTGGAAGTTCCTTTCTTAAGAACATCTCTCCATCAGCTATCATTCACTCTTAGACTGACTCGCATCTGGAACTTGTTCACTCAACAGGTTGATACACGAAACATCAGGTCAACTGATCACATGAAGTCTCTGGCACACAGTTGGCTACAGACTCATCGTGTCCCTTTTATAATTGTTACCTAATGTTGTTAATGAATAAAGGCTATTCATACTGATGCATATAAAAGCCCATGAAATAAATGGGTCTCTCGTAGTAGGATTGAAATGAGCTGTAGAAGGATTACAGCTCTTGCTTGCAGTTTCACCAGGTTCCTTATATGATAGTTCCACTATGTGATGGCTGCAAAGTACATTCTCATGAAATAAATGAGAATTTAGGAGCAGGCTTCAGATGAGGTGAGGCAGGGTGTTGCGAGAAGAGGAGGGAGCCGGGGGGGGGGGTGATGGAGGTGAGAGACGGATCTCAGCAACACAGAACGTAACCATAATGATAATTTTAAGGGCTAACAACTTAATTACGAGAGAGAGGGGGAGAGGGAAGGGAAGGAAAGTGTAGAGGATGTGAGTGGAGAGGAGCAGGGCAAGAGGAGAAAGGAAATGTTAGGGAAGAAAGGTAGAGATAGAAGGAGAGGGGGGAGGGGGGAAGGGAGAAAGAGGAGGAGAGGGGTGGGGGAAAGGGAAAGAGAAAAGAGGAAAGAGAGGGAGGATACTGAAACAGATGAGAGAGGGGGCGGGGGTGAATGGGGGAGAGAAGGTGGAGGGGAAAAGAGAGGGGAGGGAGAAACCTGGGGACGGGGAAGGGGGAGTGACATCTTGCAATCACAGGTAGGTGTAAGATTTCTAACATTGATGTATCATGTAAGATGTGTAAGATAAGTTGATTTACGACAACACTTCCTGAGAGGTGTTAGCCTCTCCTGAGTCAGGAGACACAGTCACTCTTACTACCCATTATGTAGACACGGGCGCTCTTCCTACCCATTATGTAGACACGGGCGCTCTTCCTACCCATTATATAGACACGGGCACTCTTACTACCCATTATGTAGACACGGGCGCTCTTCCTACCCATTATATAGACACAGGCGCTCTTACTACCCATTATGTAGACACGGGCACTCTTACTACCCATTATGTAGACACAGACGCTCTTACTACCCATTATGTAGACACTGACACTCTTACTACCCATTATGTAGACACTGACACTCTTACTACCCATTATGTAGACACGGGCGCTCTTACTACCCATTATGTAGACACGGGCGCTCTTACTACCCATTATGTAGACACTGACACTCTTACTACCCATTATATAGACACAGACACTCTTACTATCCATTATGTAGACACGGGCGCTCTTACTACCCATTATGTAGATGTAACGACCGCTTACCCTGTCGTAATAACCGCGGCCTCTATTGTAATAACCCAATGTTCCCCAGTATTAATCCTGTTATCTTGTGATCTCTCATAATCGTAATATACGCTCTCTGTTGTAATTCTCCGTCTCTCTTCACTCAATACCCCAGCTTAACGCTGTTACAGTCCAGCATGACCCCTCACTGGACTGCCACGTATATAAGAGGAATATTAAATGAGGAAGATACACCAAGGACAAGGGTTATTCGCTTATTACTAATTATAAAATAAAAACCATTAAAGCACTGCCACCACCTTCCCGACCAACCATACCTGAATGTGTCTGTCACCGATCCCCCAGGAAGGCAAGGAATCAGTAACCATGGGACTCCGGGTAATATGAACTTCAGAAATAAGTTTTGGAAAATTAGTTTGTGTAATTTACGTTACTAATTTAAATCCAAGGGCAACTTTAGTATCTATTAATAGTAGGAGAGCATGGGGGCTTCCAATACAACACCTAAAAATGACAAAGTAGCAAAATATATCAAAGGGGAGTTAAGTGAATACCACTGGACAAGCTATACAATTTATTTTATGAAACATGTAAATTAAGACAATTTGAACACATAACCTATTCTATTTCCCTAGAGGCACAATGGATATTTATTGAGGACACGAAAACTCAAGTGCTACTCTACCTTAAATACCCGCACTACGGCCACGATGTTGATGGCTGCCCTCAGCCCCGAGGATACGGGCTTGCGGCCCTGTTCCTAATACACTCCCAAGACACACTGATGAAATTTAGTTTTTCCAACTTATTGCTGGGAAGGATTGCTCCTCCCACCATCTAATACAGCCCCAGGGCTCCACCCATTATTTTGGCACTGGCCAACCATTTAACACGTAGGCCTGAGGTCTGGCTCTCTAGGGCCAATAAGGACTTGGCCCTTATCTCAGGCCAATCACCTTCACTGATCTGTCGTGGAAAGCTACATGAATTCCTGAAGATTGAGTCAGCTCTCTCCAGCTAAAGAGAAGGGGGACAAGGCGCGTCTATGGAGCCCAGGCACCTGCGAGCAATGTTTACAAAACTGATAATTTATGTTCAAGCCTGTCTCCTCTAAGATAGGAGTAGGGACATTTGACTCTGCCTCGTATGGGGAAGGACGCTGCTGAGAGGGACAGAGAGGGATGAGAGGGGGTGGAGAGGGAAATATCTGAGTGGGGAAGTTGAGTGGGAGAAGCCAAGGTATCCACGACCACCCTACCCTCAGGTCAACCTCTTGACCCTGACAAATGGGCGACAGGGGGGGGGGGGAAGAGGAGGAGACGAATGGCGGCCAAGGGGAGGGGAGAAGGAAGGAGGGGAGAGGGAGACGGAAAGGAGGGGAGAAGGAGAGGGAAAAGAGGGGAGAAGGGAGAACCAATGATCTGAGCCCCAGATCATTACATAGACACTGACACTCTTACTACCCATTATGTAGACACTGACACTCTTACTACCAATTATGTAGACACGGGCGCTCTTACTACCCATTATGTAGACACGGACACTCTTACTACCCATTATGTAGACACGGGCGCTCTTACTACCCATTATGTAGACACTGACACTCTTACTACCCATTATGTAGACACTGACACTCTTACTACCCATTATGTAGACACGGACACTCTTACTACCCATTATGTAGACACGGGCGCTCTTACTACCCATTATGTAGACACGGGCGCTCTTACTACCCATTATGTAGACACAGGCACTCTTACTACCCATTATGTAGACACTGACACTCTTACTACCCATTATGTAGACACGGACACTCTTACTACCCATTATGTAGACACGGGCATTCTTACTACCCATTATGTAGACACGGGCGCTCTTACTACCCATTATATACAACTTGAAGAAGCCACACCTTGATCATCTGAACATATGTTTACATGTAAGTAAGATCGTATTCCGGGTTCTGTAAGAGGGTTGAAACGAAGCTCTTGAACATTAGTGACAGTAATGGTAAAGTATAGAGTGCGATCACTCGGACTTGTCCTGTCATTTACTCTAACAACATTTATACAGCTATCATCATTTTGAAAATCAAAATGTCTGCCGTATGTGACAAGTTGAAGCATACTACTGATGTGTATTAATATAATAGCCATTGTGGAGACTGTTCACTCAACAACATGTGCTATACTTAGAACAATAGTCATGCTGAGTCGGCATCTCACACTTCCTCTGTAGAACAGATGAATTAAACAGCAACATTCACTACACGACAACACAGTCACGAGTCGTCGTGATATCACAGATGCACTGACAGAAGGCGGCAGCAAACACATAATATCTTATATATTCCCATCCAATCTTCGGTGGAAATAAACAGTCCATTCAACTGGACTGTTTAGGTGTCGAAACGCGGACCTTTTTCAATCGCGATTTTAGTATGCAGCAGGATGCTGCTTCTCAAAACTTTTCTTAAGGCTGCTCATAGCCTAGTTGACAGTGCTACGGCCTCACACTAGTGGAGTCCGCGGTTCGAGACCATAGTGTCCAGGTCAGTTGCATGAGACCATCTTAATTCTTGAGTTTATTTCATTAATTAATATTCATATGAGTATAAGATCGATCATCAAATTGTTTCATAACATACCGTTGATGACATGATAACAGTCCTCACTACCACTCTCCCCGCCCGTGGGTGTGAGAGAGGGGAGGAGGGAGAGTGAGGGCCCCCCTACCACTCTCCCCGCCCGTGGGTGAGTGAGAGGGGAGGAGGGAGAGTGAGGGGCCCCCCTACCACTCTCCCCGCCCGTGGGTGAGTGAGAGGGGAGGAGGGAGAGTGAGGGCCCCCTACCACTCACCCCCACCCGTGAGAGTGTGAGAGGTGAGGGTGGAGAATGAGGGGCCCACTACCACTCACCGCCGCCCATGAGTGTGTGAGAGGTGAGGGGGGAGAGTGAGGGCCCCCTACCACTCACCGCCGCCCGTGAGTGTGAGAGGTGAGGGCCCGCTACCACTCTCCTTCTCCCGTGAGTGTGTGAGAGGTGAGGGGGGAGAGTGAGGGCCCCCTACCACTCACTGCCGCCCGTGAGTGTGTGAGAGGTTAGGGGGGAAAGTGAGGGGCCCCCTACCACTCTCCCCCGCCCGTGAGTGTGTGAGAGGTGAGGGGGGAGGGAGAGTGAGGGGCCCCCTACCACTCACCCCCACCCGTGAGTGTGTGAGAGGTGAGGGGGGAGAGTGAGGGGCCCCTACCACTCACCCCACCTGGTGTGTGCACCAGTCTCCGGGAAATAGCTGCTCTGCCATTCTCAAGATGTAAGCATATTTGCTCCTGAAATTGGAGTTTGTTCAGCCCAGAAGCGGCAGGACGTTATATAATTAAAAATGACTTTTGTTCGAGGTTCTCCTTATTTCCGGCAGTCTATGTAAATGAGAGCGACATTAAGGAGCGGAAAACGACTTCATAACTGCAACGACAGCCTGGGAATATTTATTTACAAGTCGTAGAGAAAAATAGGAGGCAAAAAGAAAAACGCTAGAGATGAAGAAGGTGCAATATAAGAGGAGAAAGTGGAGGTTATCATGGTGAGAGTGGCTGGCGAGCCCTGGCGAGGCCTGGCGAGGCCTCTCTACACTCCCACACTCCAACAATAATAGTCTTATTGCTCAACATCAAACTTGCAGTCCTATATAGTTCTTTCCTTACTTGCTTATTTCGCTGCACGAATTACGCTCCAATATTGTTGTCCAGAAATATAGTTAAGCAATTGGTACCTTGGATTATTTGTTAATGATTGTCCTTGTTTGCCTCCCGTGACAATATATCCAATATGACTTTATTTATAATATATCCTACTTGACTTTATTTATAATATATCCCATATGACTTTATTTATAATATATCCCATATGACTTTATTTATAATATATCCTACTTGACTTTATTTATAATATATCCCATATGACTTTATTTATAATATATCCCATATGACTTTATTTATAATATATCCTACTTGACTTTATTTATAATATATCCCATATGATTTTATTTATAATATATCCTATTTGACTTTATTTATAATATATCCCATATGACTTTATTTAACAATATATTCAATATGACTTTATTTACAATATATCCATAATGACTTTATTTATATTTATAATATATCCAATATGACTTTATGTACAATATATTCCATGTGACTTTATTTACAATATATCTAATATTACTTTATTTATAATATATCCAATATGACTTTATTTACAATATATAGAATATGACTTTATTTACAATATTTCCAATATGATTTTTTTTAACAATATCTAATATGACTTTATTTAACAATACAGTCTTATGTAACAATAAATCCATTATACCATTGTCTTATATAACAACATATCCATTATAATATAGTCTTATGTAACTATATTTCCATTATAACATCTTATTTAAGTCATATTTAGTCTTATTTAACAAGACTTTCTTATTAAATAATGAATGTAAGAGGAGAGGATGCCCAGCTGGGACCAGGTCCCTCTCACCTCTCCCTTATTCTCATCTCCTCTCTTACCTCTCCCCCTCTTTTCCCTCTTTTCCCCAACATCCTCCACTTCCCTTTCACTTGGGCTGGACGGTAGAGCGACGGTCTGGCTTCATGCAGGTCGGAGTTCAATCTACGACCGTTCACAGAGTTGGGCACCATGCATCCGCCCGTCCCATCCCAAATCCTTAGCTTGACCCCTTCCAAGTGCTATATAGTCGTAATGGCTTGGTGCTTTCTCCTGATAGTTCCCTTCCCATTTTTTAACCTCCATTTCAATCTTACAGAGAGTAATGATTTTTTTTATTAATACATGAGGTACATCTGCATTAGTGCAGCTACCCTTGACTATATGAAGTGGAGTACAGTGTGTGAAAAAAGCTAACTAGGTGATGCTAAAAAATCCCCATCACACAGGATAATTGGTCAAACAGAGGGATGTGATAGCAGTCTGCACTGGCAGACTCCAAAAGCATTTTGAGGATATCATCAACACAAGATTGAATAAGGTAACAGTGGCAATAAAAGTCCCCATCTCGCAGGATGGTTAGTCATACAGGGCCATATGTTCTTAAGCCTGCACGTAAGTAGGGAAGCGTGGAAAAACATGCATAAACTCTACGGAAAACGCAACCGCTATTTAGTCTTGATGTAAATGGCAGAGCTAGCTATAGACGGCGTTATTTCTTAACAAGGAGGTGCTTGACTGGCCCAGAGTAGTCACATAAGGTAAGGGAGTCCTCTAGTGTCGTGTTGAGTAACTGGGTGACGTTATTGATACTCTCACATCACAACCCTCTGTAAACAGTGTTCCTCTACACAGTGTTCCTCTACACACAGTGTTCCTCTACACACAGTGTTCCTCTACACAGTGTTCCTCTACACACAGTGTTCCTCTACACAGTGTTCCTCTACACACAGTGTTCCTCTACACAGTGTTCCTCTACACACAGTGTTCCTCTACACACAGTGTTCCTCTACACAGTGTTCCTCTACACACAGTGTTCCTCTACACACAGTGTTCCTCTACACAGTGTTCCTCTACACACAGTGTTCCTCTACACACAGTGTTCATCTACACAGTTTTCCTATACACACAGTGTTCCTCTACACAGTGTTCCTCTACACACAGTGTTCATCTACACAGTGTTCCTCTATACACAGTGTTCCTCTACACAGTGTTCCTCTACACACAATGTTCATCTACACACAGTGTTCATCTACACAGTGTTCCTCTACACACACTGTTCCTCTACACAGTGTTCCTCTACACAGTGTCATCTACACACAGTGTTCCTCTACACACAGTGCTCATCTACACAGTGTTCCTCTACACACAGTGTTCCTCTACACACAGTGTTCCTCTACACAGTGTTCCTCTACACACAGTGTTCCTCTACACAGTGTTCCTCTACACACAGTGTTCCTCTACACACAGTGTTCATCTACACAGTTTTCCTATACACACAGTGTTCCTCTACACAGTGTTCCTCTACACACAGTGTTCATCTACACAGTGTTCCTCTACACACAGTGTTCCTCTACACAGTGTTCCTCTACACACAATGTTCATCTACACAGTGTCATCTACACACAGTGTTCATCTACACAGTGTTCCTCTACACACAGTGTTCCTCTACACACAGTGTTCCTCTACACAGTGTCATCTACACACAGTTTTCCTCTACACAGTGTTCCTCTACACACAGTGTTCCTCTACACACAGTGTTCCTCTACACAATGTTCCTCTACACACAGTGTTCCTCTACACAGTGTTCCTCTACACACAGTGTTCATCTAC
>NW_025559561.1:0-23650 GCF_020424385.1 Procambarus clarkii
AGACACGTGTAGAAAGTCTCCCTAAGACACGTGGAGAAAGTCTCCCTAAGACACGTGTAGAACGTCTCCCTAAGACACTTGCAGCAAGTCTTTCAAAGTCATTTGGATCAAGTCTCTTAAGACTTGTAGCAAGTCCCTCTAAGACACAGTGAGAAACATGTGTCTAAAATACCTAAAATAAGACTCTAACACACTTGAAGTCAGTTTCTAAGACACTTGAAGCCAGTTTCTACGACACTTGAAACCAAAATCTTATACACCCGAAACAAATCTCCTTAAGACACTTGGAGCCAAAAGGAAAATTCGGATGGAGTAAAAAAAATATTGTGAGTATTTTTCAACGTGAAGTTTTTAATGCTTAATCTGATTAGTTCAAACAGACTTGGGAAAAACTTTGAAAAATACTGCAAAATTTCACGGAGAGAAAATTCGAAATGAAGTTGACAAGGAAATTTGTGGAAGAGAAGATGGTAAATCAAGCTCCTTACGTTGAATTACCTCTCAGATGCATGACCCCACAAAGGAAAAGCTGGCAAGGGAAGACGGAGAGTAGATGATGCTGGTAAGCTAGTTAACACAAGCCTCGCTGATTGGCAAGAAACAGATTATATTGGGCACAATTATTGAGTGAAAGGCATATCTGCCCTTAGGTCGATAATCGAGTGTAACGCGTCGCTAATACCGGCTCTACTATCCTCACTACCACTACACATGTACACGAGAGCACACTCTCGTTAATACTCTCACAACTCGACCTCTCAACTAGTAAAACTCATTTTGTACGTTATGGTCCGCTAACGAACATATTCCAAAGTGCAATGAAAGGACTGGCTGACCAAAGTCAGCATTTATTATGCATCGGTACGTTAGGTTAGGTGGGGTGTTAGGGTTAGGAGGTTTCTGGTTAGGTTATCACTTTAGGTTTTGTATATATATATATATATATATATATATATATATATATATATATATATATATATATATATATATATATATATATATATATATATATATATATATGTCGTACCTAGTAGCCAGAACTCACTTTTCAGCCTACTATTCAAGGCCCGATTTGCCTAATAAGCCAAGTTTTCCTGAATTAATATATTTACTATAATTTTTTTCTTATGAAATGATAAAGCAACCCTTTTCTCTATGTATGAGGTCAATTTTTTTTTATTGGAGTTAAAATTAACGTAGATATATGACCGAACCTAACCAACCCTACCTAACCTAACCTAACCTATATTTATAGGTAAGGTTAGGTTAGGTAGCCAAAAAAGCTAGGTTAGGTTAGGTTAGGTAGGTTAGGTAGACGAAAAAACATTAATTCATGAAAACTTGGCTTATTAGGCAAATCGGGCCTTGAATAGTAGGCTGAGAAGTGCGTTCTGGCTATTAGGTACGACATATATATATATATATATGTCGTACCTAGTAGCCAGAACTCACTTCTAAGCCTACTATTCAAGGCCCGATTTGCCTAATAAGCCAAGTTTTCCTGAATTAATATATTTACTATAATTTTTTTCTTATGAAATGATAAAGCAACCCTTTTCTCTATGTATGAGGTCAATTTTTTTTTATTGGAGTTAAAATTAACGTAGATATATGACCGAACCTAACCAACCCTACCTAACCTAACCTAACCTATATTTATAGGTAAGGTTAGGTTAGGTAGCCAAAAAAAGCTAGGTTAGGTTAGGTTAGGTAGGTTAGGTAGACGAAAAAACATTAATTCATGAAAACTTGGCTTATTAGGCAAATCGGGCCTTGAATAGTAGGCTGAGAAGTGCGTTCTGGCTATTAGGTACGACATATATATATATATATATATATATATATATATATATATATATATATATATATATATAAATGGAAATGTTCGTTTGTTCAAAATCGCTAATCTCCGAAAGTTCTTCACCGATTGCTTTGAAATTTTCTCACAACGTTCCATTCGCATCCGAGCGGGTTTTTATATACATATTGTATCGATATCACGTCTGTGACGGGAAAAAAAACATGCTTTTTTGAAAAACGGTGTTTTTCATGTGTTTTTCATGTGAGGGAAAACTTCGAAACCGCTTTATCGATTGCTTTGAAATTTTGGCACAACGTTGCATATGAACAGGCGAGTGTTTTTATATACCTACAATATACGTGCCTCACCTGCGACAAGAAAAAAACATTTTTTTTTTTTTAAACAGAGCCATCTGTAGGATGCAGGAGCAACACACGCTTTAATCTCCAAAAGTTCTTTACCGATTGCTTTGAAATTTTGACACAACGTTCCATTCGCATACGTGCGTGTTTCTATATACCTACTATGTAGATGCCACACCTGTGACAGGTAAAACCATGCGTTTTTTTAAACAGTGTCATCTGTTGCACGTAAGACCAAACACAAGCTATGCAAAATATGTTACGATTCCATATCAATGTTTCCGATTGCATTGATAAATTGAATTTTCATAGATTTTGATTTTTTTTAATTTTGATTTAATTATTTTGAGTGACATTGCATTGGAATTAATCTGTGTTGTTTTCCATACCGTTCATTTCGTGGATATAGTTTATTTGTTTCTTTTTTCATTGTTTTTCATTTCGGTCTTTTAACTGTTATTATTTTTCAGTGTAATTGGTGTTGAAATTGACATGTGTCGATTGATCTGCGATTGAATTGAATTATTTCGTTAGTATTTTTTGTTTTTGTTTTAAAAACATGACAATGGACAACACGTTTATTTCACAGCTGCAAATGTTCAACAAACAGCCATGAATCCACCAGCTACAGCGTTAATTGCGTTCTTCACGTTATGTCAAAATGACGCGTTTACCAAAACACTGCTGTATTCGGAAGTACCTACGTAGTACACATGGAATACCAGTAGAAAATCATTTGAACGACGTAAACGAGGAGAGCGAGTCGACGGACAATCTAACATATTCAAATAAACTACGATAGGCAGACTGTAAACCATGCATCCCAATCAGGATGAATGCTTCTTTCTTCGCATGCTGTATGTAAATATGCCCGGTCCAACGTCTTTCCAGCAACTGAGATTTGTTAACAGCGTAACATATGCCACTTCCCGTAGTGCATGTCAAGCTCTGAATTTATTGGAGAACGACCGATACTGGGATGTATGTATTAATGACGCGTCTAACACGTCACATCCAAATCAAATTCGTGCATTGTTTGCAATCATATTGACCACCGGCTCTCCTTCACCTCCAACAGAGTTATGGGAGAAATATAAATCGCACATGGCTGAAGATATTATCCGTCGAATACACAAAGAAAATTCATATATGACCATGGATTTTACAGCAAAAATCTACAACGAAGCGTTGACAATGACAGAAGACTTGTGCTTAGAAATCGCGAACAAAGTTCTCAATCAATTAGAAATGCCATCATCGAATCGATCTGCTGCTGCTTCGTTCGATGTAGAATTGCGTCGTGAACAAAATTACAACACGGGTGATCTGTTGTCGTATGTTTAATCAAATATTCCTAAGCTAACGCTTGAGCGAAAAGGCATTAACAATCATATAGTTCAAACTGTCAATAACGGGCTTGGAGAAATCTTCTTAGATGCTCCAGGAGGAACTGGTAAAACATTTCTAATTAGAGTGATTCTGGCAGCAGATCGATCCCAAAATGGCAAACCTTAGCTCTTGCATCGTCCGGAATTGCTGCAACATTGCTACCAGGTGCTTGAACTGCTACTTCGGCTTTGAAATCGACATTGAGCATGCAATTCATTGAAACTTCAACGTGCAACATTTCCAAAGCGTCAGGCCTGGGAAAAGTATTGCAGAAAGGCAAACTTATTGTTTAGTATGAATGCACAATGCATGGCAAAAAATCGCTCCAGGCTCTTGATCGATCATTGCAAGATTTGCGTGGAAACATCAGACTATTTGGGAACGCGTTAATATTGTTTGCAGTAGATTTCAGTCAAGCATTACCTGTAATTCCTTGAGCAACACCAGCAGACGAAATAAATGCCTGCCTGGAATACTCTACTTTGTGGCGCCACGTAAAGACATATAAATTACCTACAAATATGCATGTAGTTATGTAGGTATTGCAAAACGATCCATCGGCTGAGATATTCTCACATATATTTCTTGAAATTGGGAACGTGCAGCCTCATTGGGATTTCTCAAGGAACTGGGTTCCAAGCTCATTGACGTCATCAGAGACCCAAGGGCTTCCAGTTTTTTGTTTCAGCGCCTCAGTGTGGCGATCCAGAGGGGAAATGCTTGCTGCGTCCTCGGTTCCTGTCCGGAAGCGGAGGAGCTTCAAGAGATCCATAACCTTTAGGCATTTGTCTTGTATGTTTTGTAACCTTTAAATACACAATAAAGGAAAAAAGAAAAAAAAGGAAGGGGGAGGTAGGAGAAAAGCACACAGAAACTGTATTTGAGGGGACCTACATTCCCTTCAATGCGTTATGTGTGGTTTCCTCCGAGGCTATGGGTCCCCCTTCTTCCAGCCAGAGGTGGTACTCCCTTCCCTATTAAAATATATATATATATATATATATATATATATATATATATATATATATATATATATATATATATATATATATATATATATATATATGTCGTACCTAGTAGCCAGAACGCACTACTCAGCCTACTATGCAAGGCCCGATTTGCCTAATAAGCCTAGTTTTCCTGAATTATTATATTTTCTCTAATTTTTTTCTTATGAAATGATAAAACTACCAATTTCATTATGTATGAGGTTAATTTTTATTTATTTGAGTTAAAATTAACGTAGATATATGACCGAACCTAACCAACCCTACCTAACCTAACCTAACCTATCTTTATAGGTTAGGTTAGGTTAGGTAGCAGAAAAAGGTAGGTTAGGTTAGGTTAGGTAGGTTAGGTAGTCGAAAAAACATTAATTCATGAAAACTTGGCTTATTTGGCAAATCAGGCCTTGCATAGTAAGCTGAGAAGTGCGTTCTGGCTACTAGGTACGACATATATATATATATATATATATATATATATATATATATATATATATATATATATATATATATATATATATATATATATATATATATATATATATATGTCGTACCTAGTAGCCAGAACGCACTTCTCTGCCTACTATGCAAGGCCCGATTTGCCTAATAAGCCAAGTTTTCATGAATTAATTGTTTTTCGACTACCTAACCTACCTAACCAAACCTAACCTAACTTTTTCGGCTACCTAACCTAACCTAACCTAAAAAGATAGGTTAGGTTAGGTAGGGTTGGTTAGGTTTGGTCATATATCTACGTTAATTTTAACTCCAATAAAAAAATATTGACCTCATACATAATGAAATGGGCAGCTTTATCATCTCATAAGAAAAAAATTGAGAAAATATAATAATTCAGGAAAACTTGGCTTATTAGGCAAATTGGGCCTTGCATAGTAGGCCGAGAAGTGCGTTCTGGCTACTAGGTACGACATATATATATATATATATATATATATATATATATATATATATATATATATATATATATATATATATACACACACACACACACTTGCATGTAAAGTACAAGCACATTTGCGCATGTTCATTTAAACATATATATTCACCCATGAACACACATACAGACCTAAATAATGTTTACATTTATTCCCAAATCCAATAAAATATCTCTTCTGCAAGCTGTAGTTAACATAATTTGAAATTAGGAAACAAATATATACAAACATAACAATACGCAGCGCCTATAATTTGGGTTAAAGCTGGTTGGGCTAGATATGACTATTTGTTTTGTAAACAAACATTGCCTGAATATTGGCGTAAAGAGGCATCACTATCTGGGCCGAGGACGTAACACTCAGCTGATATACATAGCCCATGGAAGAGCTCATTAGCTTGTTTACCTGTAAATGTAAGTGTTATCTCCCGTGCTCTGGGGGGATGCTTCGGACGGGCACAACGGGAAGAGGAATTATGACGGAGGTTGGAGACCAGTGATGTGGTATTGTTTGTGGGGTGTTTTGTTGTGTGGTATTATTGTTTGTGGGGTATTTGTTGTGTGGTATTTGTTGAGTGGTATTCTTGTTTGTGTGGTGTTTGTTGTGTGGTGTTATCGCTTGTGTGTGTTATTCACTACTTATGTTATCACTTGAGGTTCTGGTTCTCGTGTTATACTTTCACTAACATTTTTTATATCATATATAACTTTTAGAATTTTTATTTATTATTATTTGAAACTGTTATTTATTCAATATTTATATTTTACTATTATTAAATTGGTATTGTATTACTAACATTTTTGTTTTGCGTTGTATTGTAAATACATTTTGCTTGATCATTGCATTAGTATTGTATTGTTAGTGTATTTTGCATTGCCAATGAGTTTTGTATTGCTTATATACTCTTACATTAATAACGAATTTTGTATTGTCAATGTATTTTGCAAAGTTGGAAAGTTCATTGGGGACTTTCGGTTCCGTGGAGAGGAGGGACCTGCTGCATTGTTGACAGCTTCTCCCCCGTATCAACCTACCCGGGCTTTGTGCCCTGGAGAGGCCACTCCAGACTGACAACCAGAGTGAAATTCCATAGTCTCCTGAGACGGATGGATGCCTACTACTATTGTATTTTGCATCCTTAATGTATTTGTCTATGTATTTTGCAACATTATTGTATTTTGCATCCCTAAATGTGTTTTGAATTGAAATTGTATTGCTATAATAATATTGTTGGAGAGTTATTTTTACCTAAATTTCCAGTGTCTTGGGGGTAATTTAAGCCTTAACATATTCAAAGGATTTTTTATACTATGGTGCTTGGGTCTAAATTTTATTTAGAGCCAAATTTTCCTTATACGTTCAGTCCCTTCAGGCTTTGTGGTTGACACAGCGGAACGCATATATGTCCTCGCTTCTGTTTATTGAATATAATTATTTCTTGGTCCTTGCCTTGCATTTTCTGAATGTAAATTATTAAGAATTTATGGCTTTGCTTCATTTACTCTGGTCACGGACCGTCTGAACATACGTTATACTTTAAAGTAAACAGATGCGTTTCAGGAAAGGAAACGTGACCAACTCTTTCTGTCCCGTCGGGAAATCGAACTTGGACTTGCCGACCGTATGCAGATAACGAATACAACGGAAGTAAGAGACCCTCCGAGACTTCATTACTGTTCGTCGACCCTGAGACAAATGTATTTGGTCTTTACTATGTAGTAAAACTACGTGTTTTCTAAAATATAAGTTTATATTTTTTTATATATAATTTTGTGTAGTGTTAGGTTTAGGGTTGGTGTAGTTGGGAAATAGTAACCCAACTAATCCTAAACCAATTGTTAGATTCATGATTTGTTGGGTTTCGTGTTTGAATTTTCCTGCTAAACATTTGTACTTGCTGATCCATGCTGCATCTGCCTCCATTACTTACCAGGACACTCGCTACACAACTTCGCATTCAGTTCATTCTATTACCCTACTGCTCTACACAGAGTAGATCTCTGTCCTGCATCTCATGCTACAAGAAAACTGTCCAACATCTTTACGGCTCATCTGTTTCTCAAGCTCCCAGCCACACAGTCTTGGTAGTCATTGAGAAAATCTTATTTTACACTGTCACTGCCCTTAGATATTTTACACATTATAATCACATTAACGTGACGTATCAATGTGAAAATTAGTAGTAGCCATGAACAGGGTTCGAACCAATGCTCTGAGTATCAAAGGTTGTAATACTTTGGACCATGTCGTGGTGTAGTGGTCTAAAGCGTTACTGGAAGTTCCCTGCGCATAAGTTCGAATCTCCTTCATACTCTTACTGACTTTCTCATTAAATAGTTTGATAGTTACCCAGCTTCGAGGACCTCTACACGACGCTGGAACCAATCGTATTCGCGTTTGCCTTTCCATTAGAGACTTTCGGCGCCGAAGAGAGGGGGCACCTGCTGCATGGTTGACAGCTTCTCGCCCCCGTATCAACCTACCCGGACTTTGAGACCTGGAGAGGCCACTCCAGACCGACAACCAGAGTGCAACTTCATAGTCTCCTGAGACTGATGGATGTCTACTAAGTACTAGGTAGATTTTGGTAGTACTAGGAACTGCCTAAGTACTAAGTAGGTAGTCTCTATCAAGTCTCTCTCTCTAGATCAGCTCTAACTCTTTCCGTATTTCTTCATATGCCATCCCATGTAATTGAAGGGCGAGTCTTGTTGCAATCATCTGAACCTTTTCCTAGATTCTTTATGTGTGTGTACTCACCTATTTGTGCCTGCAGGATCGAGCGTTGGCTCATGAATCCTGTCTTTCTAGCCAGCGGTAGTTTAAAGCTAATTTTAACGCTATGAGTAGCCTTTGCCTCTATAAACGTGTGTGAAGCAAAGTATATTCACTTCTAACTAAAAATGTTTGTGTAAATATATATATATATATATATATATATATATATATATATATATATATATATATATATATAATATATGTATATATATATATATATATATATATATATATATATATATATATATATATATATATATATATATATACACACACACATGTGTGTGTGTGTGTGTACTCACCTAGTTGTACTCACCTAGTTGTAATTGCGGGGGTTGAGCTCTGGCTGTTTGGTCCCGCCTCTCAACCGTCAATCAACAGGTGTACAGGTTCCTGAGCCTATTGGGCTCTATCATATCTACACTTGAAACTGTGTATGAAGTCAGCCTCCACCACATTACTTCCTAATGCATTCCATTTGTCAACCACTCTGACACTAAAAAAGTTCTTTCTAATATCTCTGAGGCTCATTTGGCCACTCAGTTTCCACCTGTGTCCCCTAGTGCGTGTGCCCCTTGTGTTAAATAGCCTGTCTTTATCAACCCTGTCGATTCCCTTGAGAATCTTGAATGTGGTGATCATATCCCCCCTAACTTTTCGGTCTTCCAACGAAGTGAGGTTTAATTCCCGTAGTCTCTCCTCGTAGCTCATACCTCTCAGCTCGGGTACTAGTCTGGTGGCAAACCTTTGAACCTTTTCCAGTTTAGTCTTATGCTTGACTAGATATGGACTCCATGCTGGAGCCGCATACTTCAGGATTGGTCTGACATATGTGGTATATAATGTTCTGAAAGATTCCTTACACAAGTTTTTAAAGGCCGTTCTTATGTTATCCAACCTGGCATATGCTGCTGATGTTTTCCTCTTGATATGAGCTTCAGGGGACAGGTCTGGCGTGATATTAACCCCCAGGTCTTTCTCTCTCTCTGACTCTTGAAGTATTTCATCTCCCAAATGATACCTTGCATCTGGTCTCCTGCTTCCTACTCCTGTGTGTGTGTGTGTGTGTGTGTGTGTGTGTGTGTGTGTGTGTGTGTGTGTGCGTGTGTGTGTGTGTGTGTGCGCGTGTGTGTGTGTGTTTGTGTGGTTATATGTGTTTTAATATGTTAATATTATTACATCACACACCACAAACACATTTCTTGCATCAAACGAACATTTTTCATTCCCTTGAGGGCAAATGGATGGCGACAGTCGCTGTAATAAAAGGTATCTAATGTTGCTTACCTTTCTGACATTGTGCTAACGAGATGTGTATGTTTTAATCAGTGATTACACATCACCAAAATGCAATTCGTTTGACATGTGCATTAAGGAGACTATTGCGAGAATAATATGAATTGCAAATTCTGACTAAAAAGCTTTCAATGCGTCAAGTTCAATTTCGATGTTTAGTAAACCGAAAGTTAGAGATAAATAAACGTTATAAATTATTTTCAGTATCATTTTCACAACAAAGATCCATACAAATGTTTTTAAAACACGTAAACCACGCACATACACGGGTCACAGATCACACAAATTTAACCGAATGTCCTAGGCTGCTCGCCGTGTTAACTTGTGGATGTGTGGTTGCAGCGGCTGGACGTAGACCCATACGTCACTGATGGAGGCTGGCCCCGCACTGGGCCACCTCCGCTCAGTCCACGCTGTCACACGCCCGCTGACACTGTTGCCAGCGTGGCGATCATGCCCACCGGCGCTGCTTGTCTCCACACTCGCCTGGCAACCCATGTTGCATTGTTTGATTACTCCTTTACTGTCAATATATATGTAAAGTATAAACTTGTTTTTTGTATTGTGTATTATATTGGTAACGGAGTCAGACTTTGTGTGTGTTTTATGATGATGTTTGTGTTTCCTGGGTCTGGTAACACGGTTGCGTACAAGTACTCTCAGTGTGTAGATAAGCACTCGGGGTCACACATGAGTGTCAAGTCTTAGAGTCTGTCTGTCGTGGAAGGCTAAGATGGAGCGATGATAGGATCACGAAGCCCAGTAGACAACGCAGTCGGGTCTCAACAAAGAGTCTAGGGTTCGATTCCCGCGGCAGCAGAGAGACGTTTCGATAAGTTTCTTTTCATCTGATGCCTTTATTCACCTAGCAGTAAATAGGTAACCAGAAGTGAGGGAATTGTTGAGGTATGCATCACGGGAAAAGTTTGAATTCACTGACAGTAAAAAGTCTATAATTTAAAATATTATTTAAACAGTGTAAGTATGCATTGATTAATTACTAAACGAGGCAGAAAATTATTCCTAGCATGGTATTAAGGCTCAATGAGCCGTCATTAACCTGAACATTAACTTACTCTTTCTGTTCCAATAAACTTATGTTAACTTTTACGTCAAATTATATGTTAGAAATTATGTGTTATCTTTATCGGATAATTCTAGCAAGCTGTAGGAAAATGCATCAAGCGTCTCACTACAAGATAACATTTGTGGTTAAAATACATTAGGTCTAAATTTCTCAAACAACACTTATGATTGAGAGACATTTTCTGTCATGTGAAAGAATTCTATACGTCATCGTTAACATAAAATGATTCGAATTAAACAAAGTTGCAAAGATCTAAAAAAAAATCAGAGAACTACATAATTTTTTTCAAACAAATATTTCCCATTTGGACTTGAACAGACGCGGCGGGCCTCGATCCGCGACTCTAGTTACTACAGCAAGTCCAGTCACATGTCAGCCGTACAACCGCGGTGTCAGTTTTATGACTGATGGTCCTGCTGGCCCAAACACTGAGGCCTGGCGCGTGCTCTAATTTGTGCATGTAAATTCCCCGCTAAAATTAAGGATGTGTGTGTATCTGGCGTCATGACAAGGATGTGTGAGTATCTGGCGTCATGACAAGGATGTGTGTGTATCTGGTGTCATGACAAGGATGTGTGTGTATCTGGCGTCATGACAAGGATGTGTGTGTATCTGGCGTCATGACAAGGATGTGTGTGTATCTGGCGTCATGACAAGGATGTGTGTGTATCTGGCGTCATGACAAGGATGTGTGTGTATCTGGCGTCATGACAAGGATGTGTGTGTATCTGGCGTCATGACAAGGATGTGTGTGTATCTGGCGTCATGTCAAGGATGTGTGTGTATCTGGCGTCATGACAAGGATGTGTGTGTATCTGGCGTCATGACAAGGATGTGTGTGTATCTGGCGTCATGACAAGGATGTGTGTGTATCTGGCGTCATGACAAGGATGTGTGTGTATCTGGCGTCATGTCAAGGATGTGTGTGTAGGATGTGTGTGTATCTGGCGTCATGTCAAGGATGTGTGTGTATCTGGCGTCATGTCAAGGATGTGTGTGTATCTGGCGTCATGTCAAGGATGTGTGTGTATCTGGCGTCATGTCAAGGATGTGTGTGTATCTGGCGTCATGTCAAGGATGTGTGTGTATCTGGCGCATGTCAAGGATGTGTGTGTATGGCGTCATGTCAAGGATGTGTGTGTATCTGGCGACATGTCAAGGATGTGTGTGTATCTGGCGTCATGTCAAGGATGTGTGTGTATCTGGCGTCATGACCAGGATGTGTGTGTATCTGGCGTCATGTCAAGGATGTGTGTGTATCTGGCGTCATGTCAAGGATGTGTGTGTATCTGGCGTCATGACAAGGATGTGTGTGTATCTGGCGTCATGACAAGGATGTGTGTGTATCTGGCGTCATAACAAGGATGTGTGTGTATCTGGCGTCATGACAAGGATGTGTGTGTATCTGGCGTCATGACAAGGATGTGTGTGTATCTGGCGTCATGACAAGGATGTGTGTGTATCTGGCGTCATGACAAGGATGTGTGTGTATCTGGCGTCATGACAAGGATGTGTGTGTATCTGACGTCATGTCAAGGATGTGTGTGTATCTGGCGTCATGACCAGGATGTGTGTGTATCTGACGTCATGTCAAGGATGTGTGTGTATCTGGCGTCATGACCAGGATGTGTGTGTATCTGGCGTCATGACAAGGATGTGTGTGTATCTGACGTCATGTCAAGGATGTGTGTGTATCTGGCGTCATGACAAGGATGTGTGTGTATCTGGCGACATGACAAGGATGTGTGTGTATCTGACGTCATGTCAAGGATGTGTGTGTATCTGGCGTCATGACAAGGATGTGTGTGTATCTGGCGACATGTCAAGGATGTGTGTGTATCTGGCGACATGTCAAGGATGTGTGTGTATCTGGCGACATGACAAGGATGTGTGTGTATCTGACGTCATGTCAAGGATGTGTGTGTATCTGGCGTCATGACAAGGATGTGTGTGTATCTGGCGACATGTCAAGGATGTGTGTGTATCTGGCGACATGTCAAGGATGTGTGTGTATCTGGCGACATGTCAAGGATGTGTGTGTATCTGGCGACATGTCAAGGATGTGTGTGTATCTGGCGACATGTCAAGGATGTGTGTGTATCTGGCGACATGTCAAGGATGTGTGTGTATCTGGCGTCATGTCAAGGATGTGTGAGTATCTGGCGTCATGTCAAGGATGTGTGTGTATCTGGCGTCATGTCAAGGATGTGTGTGTATCTGGCGTCATGTCAAGGATGTGTGTGTATCTGGCGTCATGTCAAGGATGTGTGTGTATCTGGCGTCATGTCAAGGATGTGTGTGTATCTGGCGTCATGTCAAGGATGTGTGTGTATCTGGCGTCATGTCAAGGATGTGTGTGTATCTGGCGTCATGTCAAGGATGTGTGTGTATCTGGCGTCATGTCAATCTGGCGTCATGTCAAGGATGTGTGTGTATCTGGCGTCATGACAAGGATGTGTGTGTATCTGGCGTCATGACAAGGATGTGTGTGTATCTGGCGTCATGACAAGGATGTGTGTGTATCTGGCGTCATGACAAGGATGTGTGTGTATCTGGCGTCATGACAAGGATGTGTGTGTATCTGGCGTCATGTCAAGGATGTGTGTGTATCTGGCGTCATGACAAGGATGTGTGTGTATCTGGCGTCATGACAAGGATGTGTGTGTATCTGGCGTCATGACAAGGATGTGTGTGTATCTGGCGTCATGACAAGGATGTGTGTGTATCTGGCGTCATGACAAAGATGTGTGTGTATCTGGCGTCATGACAAGGATGTGTGTGTATCTGGCGTCATGACAAGGATGTGTGTGTATCTGGCGTCATGACAAGGATGTGTGTGTATCTGACGTCATGTCAAGGATGTGTGTGTATCTGGCGTCATGACCAGGATGTGTGTGTATCTGACGTCATGTCAAGGATGTGTGTGTATCTGGCGTCATGACCAGGATGTGTGTGTATCTGGCGTCATGTCAAGGATGTGTGTGTATCTGACGTCATGTCAAGGATGTGTGTGTATCTGGCGTCATGACATGGATGTGTGTGTATCTGGCGACATGACAAGGATGTGTGTGTATCTGACGTCATGTCAAGGATGTGTGTGTATCTGGCGTCATGACAAGGATGTGTGTGTATCTGGCGACATGTCAAGGATGTGTGTGTATCTGGCGACATGTCAAGGATGTGTGTGTATCTGGCGACATGACAAGGATGTGTGTGTATCTGACGTCATGTCAAGGATGTGTGTGTATCTGGCGTCATGACAAGGATGTGTGTGTATCTGGCGACATGTCAAGGATGTGTGTGTATCTGGCGACATGTCAAGGATGTGTGTGTATCTGGCGACATGTCAAGGATGTGTGTGTATCTGGCGACATGTCAAGGATGTGTGTGTATCTGGCGACATGTCAAGGATGTGTGTGTATCTGGCGACATGTCAAGGATGTGTGTGTATCTGGCGTCATGTCAAGGATGTGTGTGTATCTGGCGTCATGTCAAGGATGTGTGTGTATCTGGCGTCATGTCAAGGATGTGTGTGTATCTGGCGTCATGTCAAGGATGTGTGTGTATCTGGCGTCATGTCAAGGATGTGTGTGTATCTGGCGTCATGTCAAGGATGTGTGTGTATCTGGCGTCATGTCAAGGATGTGTGTGTATCTGGCGTCATGTCAGGATGTGGATCTGGCGTCATGTGATGTGTGTGTATCTGGCGTCATGTCAAGGATGTGTGTGTATCTGGCGTCATGTCAAGGATGTGTGTGTATCTGGCGTCATGTCAAGGATGTGTGTGTATCTGGCGTCATGACAAGGATGTGTGTGTATCTGGCGTCATGTCAAGGATGTGTGTGTATCTGGCGTCATGTCAATGATGTGTGTGTATCTGGCGACATGACAAGGATGTGTGTGTATCTGGCGACATGACAAGGATGTGTGTGTATCTGGCGTCATGTCAAGGATGTGTGAGTATCTGGCGTCATGTCAAGGATGTGTGAGTATCTGGCGTCATGTCAAGGATGTGTGTGTATCTGGCGTCATGTCAAGGATGTGTGTGTATCTGGCGTCATGTCAAGGATGTGTGTGTATCTGGCGTCATGTCAAGGATGTGTGTGTATCTGGCGTCATGTCAAGGATGTGTGTGTATCTGGCGTCATGTCAAGGATGTGTGTGTATCTGGCGTCATGTCAAGGATGTGTGTGTATCTGGCGTCATGTCAAGGATGTGTGTGTATCTGGCGTCATGTCAAGGATGTGTGTGTATCTGGCGTCATGTCAAGGATGTGTGTGTATCTGGCGTCATGTCAAGGATGTGTGTGTATCTGGCGTCATGTCAAGGATGTGTGTGTATCTGGCGTCATGTCAAGGATGTGTGTGTATCTGGCGTCATGTCAAGGATGTGTGTGTATCTGGCGTCATGTCAAGGATGTGTGTGTATCTGGCGTCATGTCAAGGATGTGTGTGTATCTGGCGTCATGTCAAGGATGTGTGTGTATCTGGCGTCATGACAAGGATGTGTGTGTATCTGGCGACATGACAAGGATGTGTGTGTATCTGACGTCATGTCAAGGATGTGTGTGTATCTGGCGTCATGACAAGGATGTGTGTGTATCTGGCGACATGTCAAGGATGTGTGTGTATCTGGCGACATGTCAAGGATGTGTGTGTATCTGGCGACATGACAAGGATGTGTGTGTATCTGACGTCATGTCAAGGATGTGTGTGTATCTGGCGTCATGACAAGGATGTGTGTGTATCTGGCATGACATGTCAAGGATGTGTGTGTATCTGGCGACATGTCAAGGATGTGTGTGTATCTGGCGACATGTCAAGGATGTGTGTGTATCTGGCGACATGTCAAGGATGTGTGTGTATCTGGCGACATGTCAAGGATGTGTGTGTATCTGGCGACATGTCAAGGATGTGTGTGTATCTGGCGTCATGTCAAGGATGTGTGAGTATCTGGCGTCATGTCAAGGATGTGTGTGTATCTGGCGTCATGTCAAGGATGTGTGTGTATCTGGCGTCATGTCAAGGATGTGTGTGTATCTGGCGTCATGTCAAGGATGTGTGTGTATCTGGCGACATGACAAGGATGTGTGTGTATCTGGCGTCATGTCAAGGATGTGTGTGTATCTGGCGTCATGTCAAGGATGTGTGTGTATCTGGCGTCATGTCAAGGATGTGTGTGTATCTGGCGTCATGTCAAGGATGTGTGTGTATCTGGCGTCATGTCAAGGATGTGTGTGTATCTGGCGTCATGTCAAGGATGTGTGTGTATCTGGCGACATGACAAGGATGTGTGTGTATCTGGCGTCATGTCAAGGATGTGTGAGTATCTGGCGTCATGTCAAGGATGTGTGTGTATCTGGCGTCATGTCAAGGATGTGTGTGTATCTGGCGTCATGTCAAGGATGTGTGTGTATCTGGCGTCATGTCAAGGATGTGTGTGTATCTGGCGTCATGTCAAGGATGTGTGTGTATCTGGCGTCATGACAAGGATGTGTGTGTATCTGGCGTCATGACAAGGATGTGTGTGTATCTGGCGTCATGACAAGGATGTGTGTGTGTATCTGGCGTCATGACAAGGATGTGTGTGTATCTGGCGTCATGTCAAGGATGTGTGTGTATCTGGCGTCATGACAAGGATGTGTGTGTATCTGGCGTCATGACAAGGATGTGTGTGTATCTGGCGTCATGACAAGGATGTGTGTGTATCTGGCGTCATGACAAGGATGTGTGTGTATCTGGCGTCATGTCAAGGATGTGTGTGTATCTGGCGTCATGACCAGGATGTGTGTGTATCTGACGTCATGTCAAGGATGTGTGTGTATCTGGCGTCATGACCAGGATGTGTGTGTATCTGGCGTCATGACAAGGATGTGTGTGTATCTGACGTCATGTCAAGGATGTGTGTGTATCTGGCGTCATGACAAGGATGTGTGTGTATCTGGCGACATGACAAGGATGTGTGTGTATCTGACGTCATGTCAAGGATGTGTGTGTATCTGGCGTCATGACAAGGATGTGTGTGTATCTGGCGACATGTCAAGGATGTGTGTGTATCTGGCGACATGTCAAGGATGTGTGTGTATCTGGCGACATGACAAGGATGTGTGTGTATCTGACGTCATGTCAAGGATGTGTGTGTATCTGGCGACATGTCAAGGATGTGTGTGTATCTGGCGACATGTCAAGGATGTGTGTGTATCTGGCGACATGTCAAGGATGTGTGTGTATCTGGCGACATGTCAAGGATGTGTGTGTATCTGGCGTCATGTCAAGGATGTGTGAGTATCTGGCGTCATGTCAAGGATGTGTGTGTATCTGGCGTCATGTCAAGGATGTGTGTGTATCTGGCGTCATGTCAAGGATGTGTGTGTATCTGGCGTCATGTCAAGGATGTGTGTGTATCTGGCGTCATGTCAAGGATGTGTGTGTATCTGGCGACATGTCAAGGATGTGTGTGTATCTGGCGTCATGTCAAGGATGTGTGTGTATCTGGCGTCATGTCAAGGATGTGTGTGTATCTGGCGTCATGTCAAGGATGTGTGTGTATCTGGCGTCATGTCAAGGATGTGTGTGTATCTGGCGTCATGACAAGGATGTGTGTGTATCTGGCGTCATGACAAGGATGTGTGTGTATCTGGCGTCATGACAAGGATGTGTGTGTATCTGGCGTCATGACAAGGATGTGTGTGTATCTGGCGTCATGTCAAGGATGTGTGTGTATCTGGCGTCATGACAAGGATGTGTGTGTATCTGGCGTCATGTCAAGGATGTGTGTGTATCTGGCGTCATGACAAGGATGTGTGTGTATCTGGCGTCATGTCAAGGATGTGTGTGTATCTGGCGTCATGTCAAGGATGTGTGTGTATCTGGCGTCATGTCAAGGATGTGTGTGTATCTGGCGTCATGTCAAGGATGTGTGTGTATCTGGCGTCATGACAAGGATGTGTGTGTATCTGGCGTCATGTCAAGGATGTGTGTGTATCTGGCGTCATGTCAAGGATGTGTGTGTATCTGGCGTCATGTCAAGGATGTGTGTGTATCTGGCGACATGACAAGGATGTGTGTGTATCTGTATCTGGCGTCATGTCAAGGATGTGTGTGTATCTGGCGTCATGTCAAGGATGTGTGTGTATCTGGCGTCATGTCAAGGATGTGTGTGTATCTGGCGTCATGTCAAGGATGTGTGTGTATCTGGCGACATGTCAAGGATGTGTGTGTATCTGGCGTCATGTCAAGGATGTGTGTGTATCTGGCGTCATGTCAAGGATGTGTGTGTATCTGGCGTCATGTCAAGGATGTGTGTGTATCTGGCGTACATGTCAAGGATGTGTGTGTATCTGGCGACATGTCAAGGATGTGTGTGTATCTGGCGTCATGTCAAGGATGTGTGTGTATCTGGCGACATGTCAAGGATGTGTGTGTATCTGGCGACATGTCAAGGATGTGTGTGTATCTGGCGTCATGTCAAGGATGTGTGTGTATCTGGCGTCATGTCAAGGATGTGTGTGTATCTGGCGTCATGTCAAGGATGTGTGTGTATCTGGCGTCATGTCAAGGATGTGTGTGTATCTGGCGTCATGTCAAGGATGTGTGTGTATCTGGCGACATGACAAGGATGTGTGTGTATCTGGCGTCATGTCAAGGATGTGTGTGTATCTGGCGTCATGTCAAGGATGTGTGTGTATCTGGCGTCATGTCAAGGATGTGTGTGTATCTGGCGTCATGTCAAGGATGTGTGTGTATCTGGCGTCATGTCAAGGATGTGTGTGTATCTGGCGTCATGTCAAGGATGTGTGTGTATCTGGCGTCATGACAAGGATGTGTGTGTATCTGGCGTCATGACAAGGATGTGTGTGTATCTGGCGTCATGACAAGGATGTGTGTGTATCTGGCGTCATGACAAGGATGTGTGTGTATCTGGCGTCATGTCAAGGATGTGTGTGTATCTGGCGTCATGTCAAGGATGTGTGTGTATCTGGCGTCATGACAAGGATGTGTGTGTATCTGGCGTCATGACAAGGATGTGTGTGTATCTGGCGTCATGTCAAGGATGTGTGTGTATCTGGCGTCATGACAAGGATGTGTGTGTATCTGGCGTCATGTCAAGGATGTGTGTGTATCTGGCGTCATGACAAGGATGTGTGTGTATCTGGCGTCATGACAAGGATGTGTGTGTATCTGACGTCATGTCAAGGATGTGTGTGTATCTGGCGTCATGACCAGGATGTGTGTGTATCTGGCGTCATGTCAAGGATGTGTGTGTATCTGGCGTCATGACCAGGATGTGTGTGTATCTGGCGTCATGACAAGGATGTGTGTGTATCTGACGTCATGTCAAGGATGTGTGTGTATCTGGCGTCATGACAAGGATGTGTGTGTATCTGGCGACATGACAAGGATGTGTGTGTATCTGGCGTCATGTCAAGGATGTGTGTGTATCTGGCGTCATGACAAGGATGTGTGTGTATCTGGCGACATGTCAAGGATGTGTGTGTATCTGGCGTATCTGGCGACACATGTCAAGGATGTGTGTGTATCTGGCGTCATGACAAGGATGTGTGTGTATCTGGCGTCATGTCAAGGATGTGTGTGTATCTGGCGTCATGTCAAGGATGTGTGTGTATCTGGCGACATGTCAAGGATGTGTGTGTATCTGGCGTCATGTCAAGGATGTGTGTGTATCTGGCGTCATGTCAAGGATGTGTGTGTATCTGGCGTCATGTCAAGGATGTGTGTGTATCTGGCGTCATGTCAAGGATGTGTGTGTATCTGGCGTCATGTCAAGGATGTGTGTGTATCTGGCGTCATGTCAAGGATGTGTGTGTATCTGGCGTCATGTCAAGGATGTGTGTGTATCTGGCGTCATGTCAAGGATGTGTGTGTATCTGGCGTCATGTCAAGGATGTGTGTGTATCTGGCGTCATGTCAAGGATGTGTGTGTATCTGGCGTCATGTCAAGGATGTGTGTGTATCTGGCGTCATGTCAAGGATGTGTGTGTATCTGGCGTCATGTCAAGGATGTGTGTGTATCTGGCGTCATGTCAAGGATGTGTGTGTATCTGGCGTCATGTCAAGGATGTGTGTGTATCTGGCGTCATCAAGGTGTGTGTATCTGGCGTCATGTCAAGGATGTGTGTGTATCTGGCGTCATGTCAAGGATGTGTGTGTATCTGGCGTCATGTCAAGGATGTGTGTGTATCTGGCGTCATGTCAAGGATGTGTGTGTATCTGGCGTCATGTCAAGGATGTGTGTGTATCTGGCGTCATGTCAAGGATGTGTGTGTATCTGGCGTCATGTCAAGGATGTGTGTGTATCTGGCGTCATGTCAAGGATGTGTGTGTATCTGGCGTCATGTCAAGGATGTGTGTGTATCTGGCGTCATGTCAAGGATGTGTGTGTATCTGGCGTCATGTCAAGGATGTGTGTGTATCTGGCGTCATGTCAAGGATGTGTGTGTATCTGGCGTCATGTCAAGGATGTGTGTGTATCTGGCGTCATGTCAAGGATGTGTGTGTATCTGGCGTCATGTCAAGGATGTGTGTGTATCTGGCGTCATGTCAAGGATGTGTGTGTATCTGTCATGTCAAGGATGTGTGTGTATCTGGCGTCATGTCAAGGATGTGTGTGTATCTGGCGTCATGTCAAGGATGTGTGTGTATCTGGCGTCATGTCAAGGATGTGTGTGTATCTGGCGTCATGTCAAGGATGTGTGTGTATCTGGCGTCATGTCAAGGATGTGTGTGTATCTGGCGTCATGTCAAGGATGTGTGTGTATCTGGCGTCATGTCAAGGATGTGTGTGTATCTGGCGTCATGTCAAGGATGTGTGTGTATCTGGCGTCATGTCAAGGATGTGTGTGTATCTGGCGTCATGTCAAGGATGTGTGTGTATCTGGCGTCATGTCAAGGATGTGTGTGTATCTGGCGTCATGTCAAGGATGTGTGTGTATCTGGCGTCATGTCAAGGATGTGTGTGTATCTGGCGTCATGTCAAGGATGTGTGTGTATCTGGCGTCATGTCAAGGATGTGTGTGTATCTGGCGTCATGTCAAGGATGTGTGTGTATCTGGCGTCATGTCAAGGATGTGTGTGTATCTGGCGTCATGTCAAGGATGTGTGTGTATCTGGCGTCATGTCAAGGATGTGTGTGTATCTGGCGTCATGTCAAGGATGTGTGTGTATCTGGCGTCATGTCTGTATCTGCGCATGTCAAGGATGTGTGTGTATCTGTCAAGGATGTGTGTGTATCTGGCGTCATGTCAAGGATGTGTGTGTAGGATGTGTGTGTGTATCTGGCGTCATGTCAAGGATGTGTGTGTATCTGGCGTCATGTCAAGGATGTGTGTGTATCTGGCGTCATGTCAAGGATGTGTGTGTATCTGGCGTCATGTCAAGGATGTGTGTGTATCTGGCGTCATGTCAAGGATGTGTGTGTATCTGGCGTCATGTCAAGGATGTGTGTGTATCTGGCGTCATGTCAAGGATGTGTGTGTATCTGGCGTCATGTCAAGGATGTGTGTGTATCTGGCGTCATGTCAAGGATGTGTGTGTATCTGGCGTCATGTCAAGGATGTGTGTGTATCTGGCGTCATGTCAAGGATGTGTGTGTATCTGGCGTCATGTCAAGGATGTGTGTGTATCTGGCGTCATGTCAAGGATGTGTGTGTATCTGGCGTCATGTCAAGGATGTGTGTGTATCTGGCGTCATGTCAAGGATGTGTGTGTATCTGGCGTCATGTCAAGGATGTGTGTGTATCTGGCGTCATGTCAAGGCGATGTGTGTGTATCTGGCGTCATGTCAAGGATGTGTGTGTATCTGGCGTCATGTCAAGGATGTGTGTGTATCTGGCGTCATGTCAAGGATGTGTGTGTATCTGGCGTCATGTCAAGGATGTGTGTGTATCTGGCGTCATGTCAAGGATGTGTGTGTATCTGGCGTCATGTCAAGGATGTGTGTGTATCTGGCGTCATGTCAAGGATGTGTGTGTATCTGGCGTCATGTCAAGGATGTGTGTGTATCTGGCGTCATGTCAAGGATGTGTGTGTATCTGGCGTCATGTCAAGGATGTGTGTGTATCTGGCGTCATGTCAAGGATGTGTGTGTATCTGGCGTCATGTCAAGGATGTGTGTGTATCTGGCGTCATGTCAAGGATGTGTGTGTATCTGGCGTCATGTCAAGGATGTGTGTGTATCTGGCGTCATGTCAAGGATGTGTGTGTATCTGGCGTCATGTCAAGGATGTGTGTGTATCTGGCGTCATGTCAAGGATGTGTGTGTATCTGGCGTCATGTCAAGGATGTGTGTGTATCTGGCGTCATGTCAAGGATGTGTGTGTATCTGGCGTCATGTCAAGGATGTGTGTGTATCTGGCGTCATGTCAAGGATGTGTGTGTATCTGGCGTCATGTCAAGGATGTGTGTGTATCTGGCGTCATGTCAAGGATGTGTGTGTATCTGGCGTCATGTCAAGGTCATGTGTGTGTATCTGGCGTCATGTCAAGGATGTGTGTGTATCTGGCGTCATGTCAAGGATGTGTGTGTATCTGGCGTCATGTCAAGGATGTGTGTGTATCTGGCGTCATGTCAAGGATGTGTGTGTATCTGGCGTCATGTCAAGGATGTGTGTGTATCTGGCGTCATGTCAAGGATGTGTGTGTATCTGGCGTCATGTCAAGGATGTGTGTGTATCTGGCGTCATGTCAAGGATGTGTGTGTATCTGGCGTCATGTCAAGGATGTGTGTGTATCTGGCGTCATGTCAAGGATGTGTGTGTATCTGGCGTCATGTCAAGGATGTGTGTGTATCTGGCGTCATGTCAAGGATGTGTGTGTATCTGGCGTCATGTCAAGGATGTGTGTGTATCTGGCGTCATGTCAAGGATGTGTGTGTATCTGGCGTCATGTCAAGGATGTGTGTGTATCTGGCGTCATGTCAAGGATGTGTGTGTATCTGGCGTCATGTCAAGGATGTGTGTGTATCTGGCGTCATGTCAAGGATGTGTGTGTATCTGGCGTCATGTCAAGGATGTGTGTGTATCTGGCGTCATGTCAAGGATGTGTGTGTATCTGGCGTCATGTCAAGGATGTGTGTGTATCTGGCGTCATGTCAAGGATGTGTGTGTATCTGGCGTCATGTCAAGGATGTGTGTGTATCTGGCGTCATGTCAAGGATGTGTGTGTATCTGGCGTCATGTCAAGGATGTGTGTGTATCTGGCGTCATGTCAAGGATGTGTGTGTATCTGGCGTCATGTCAAGGATGTGTGTGTATCTGGCGTCATGTCAAGGATGTGTGTGTATCTGGCGTCATGTCAAGGATGTGTGTGTATCTGGCGCGTCATGTCAAGGATGTGTGTGTATCTGGCGTCATGTCAAGGATGTGTGTGTATCTGGCGTCATGTCAAGGATGTGTGTGTATCTGGCGTCATGTCAAGGATGTGTGTGTGTATCTGGCGTCATGTCAAGGATGTGTGTGTATCTGGCGTCATGTCAAGTGTGTGTATCTGGCGTCATGTCAAGGATGTGTGTGTATCTGTCATCAAGGATGTGTGGTATCGTCATGTCAAGGATGTGTGTGTATCTGGCGTCATGTCAAGGATGTGTGTGTATCTGGCGTCATGTCAAGGATGTGTGTGTATCTGGCGTCATGTCAAGGATGTGTGTGTATCTGGCGTCATGTCAAGGATGTGTGTGTATCTGGCGTCATGTCAAGGATGTGTGTGTATCTGGCGTCATGTCAAGGATGTGTGTGTATCTGGCGTCATGTCAAGGATGTGTGTGTATCTGGCGTCATGTCAAGGATGTGTGTGTATCTGGCGTCATGTCAAGGATGTGTGTGTATCTGGCGTCATGTCAAGGATGTGTGTGTATCTGGCGTCATGTCAAGGATGTGTGTGTATCTGGCGTCATGTCAAGGATGTGTGTGTATCTGGCGTCATGTCAAGGATGTGTGTGTATCTGGCGTCATGTCAAGGATGT